>PNEQ01126441.1:9642-41690 GCA_003012365.1 Medauroidea extradentata
AAAAAAAAAAAAAAAAAAAAAAAAAAAAAAAAAAAAAAAAAAAAAAAAAAAAAAAAAAAAAAAAAAAAAAAAAAAAAAAAAAAAAAAAAAAAAAAAAAAAAAAAAAAAAAAAAAAAAAAAAAAAAACTAGCGTCCGCCTGCCGTCTGCCCAGGCTATCGACAGGATTTTCGGATCCCTATGCAGGTAAGTCCCTCCCCTTACCATCCCGAATCCTCTTCTTTTTGTTTGCGTTTTCGTTTTTAATATACAAATAATTTATTTCCAATTAAACCTCATGAATGCAAGATTAATGGGATAAACATTGTTCGTGAATAAACTATTTTTTTTCTAATGATATATCCCGCCTGCGCCGGGCTTCTGTGCTTTTCCTCCCCCCTTTTTTATCGTTGGCCCTGCCGTGTTTTGATGACAATTGTATTGTGTCGTTTATTAGGTGTATGTTTCGTTTATTTGTATTTTCCCGGCACATGTTTTATTATATTTATTATGAGAGTGATTTATTAACTGAACTTAACTTTTATTATTAATAATAGTACCCTTGAAAGAATAGTAAAAGTTAAGTTCAGTTAATAAATCACTCTCATAATAAAAATAATAAAACAAGTGTCGAAAAATACAAATTAACGAAGCATACGGTTGATAAACGGCGCAGTATGACCATGGAGGTATTAGTCTACGGAGTGGCATCTGCCGTACATTTCAATGTTAATCGTGTGAAGCCGATAATTTTCGAACATTTTCGAATTGCGCATGCGCAGGACGTTATTTTTCATGAGTCGCCATATTTTGGGTGGCAAAACAATAGCAGAAAGCAATGTAATTATGTAATTTGTTTATAAAAATTCGCGCAAATTCTCAATTTGAATAGTACACAACAGTTTACAATTGATTCAGAAAAATAAAAAAAAAAACGAGTTAGCTCTCGCTGTGTGTATGTACTTTATAAACTTGATGAATTTAAATAAAAGTTTCTTACCTGTATAAAGATAATCATCCGCAACGATTGCATCTGTTTGTAAGGCCAAGAGCTGCCCAAACTTTCACCATAATGTGTAGTTAACAAAATACTAAAACATTTTCATTCAGCTCAATGCTATATTTACATGTTTTTGCCACCACAGCTCTATCCTTGTCTTTAAACGTCGTCTGTTGGCTGGCTTCAAATGTACTCAAAGGCTTCCACTCCATAGATTAATACCTCCATGAGTATGACATGCTAGATTCCTCGTTGCTCAGCTGAAACAATGCATGAGTAACTAACTCCCACCATTTGTGCCTGTATGCACGGTTCGTCATTTGAAAAGTGCAGAACGACTAATATAATACTTAGTTCCGTGCAACTTACAGGGCCTGGCAATAGAAAATAAAGTATATCCTGTCTTCAGATCATGTAAGTGATACACCGTGCACCTAGAAACTCTCGTGGTGCGAGATCGTCATCTCGCACGAGTTTTGCAAGCATCTCGCGTCGTGTGGAAGGAACGTCGAACAGGGGTGTGATATAACGTGGCCGTCAGACCAGGCCGCCGAGAGGTGTTCGCAGGTTGGGCCGTTACCAGATTACTCGAGAACTGTTCATCGTTCATGAGTGATATCGGCTTAGGAATAGCATATGAAGACCGTTACACGTGTGTATACCCATTTCAAGTTTACCGCTACTCATTGAAGCATATTTTCTAGCTGCCGAATATGGACAAAATGGAAGTTTATGCCGTTATTTTTAGGTATATATAAATTTAAGCGCATAATTTTTTTGACAGGTATAGGCGTGTGCAATACACCTTTACCTTTAATAATACGTGTTAAAATAATAGGGTCACCGCTGAAAGTCTCATACAGGCGCGTTGTCGGCGAGAAGACTGCACACCAGGTCAGTGACTTGCGTCTAGAGGCTACTGTAAGGCGTGATGCTCGTGTTGTCTCGTCCTTACCGCTTACGCGCCGAACGCGCAAAATACGTCCATCCAGACGGCCAAGAAGTGGAGCTGCGGAAATTCCAGACAAGCGACGCTCCAACGACGAGAAGAGGTCGTTTGGAAGGAAAATGGTTTTTGGGAGGGGTGGGGTGAGAATCTCTTGCCTTATGATCACCGTCAACTGTGACGTGGGTCGTAATTTCCTCGACCCCGAGGGGGACGGAAGCCCTGACGCAGATAAGCCGACGACGTGATTAGAGCCTCCGTCATCGGCCCACTGTTTCTCCGGGGTCCCCAGTCGAGAAGGGGTGGCTCTCACGGCCGTCTTGGTCCACCTCCTCCCTTCGCTGCTATTATCGAGCGTGATGAGTTTTATTTTCGCCTGCATTGTGACGTCATGCGGATGTACCCTCCCTCCCTCACGTCGGCGGGCGGGGGCTGCATTGATCCGTCCTCAGCGAGGGCGCTGGTAGACACCGACACCCTTAACACATGGCGCCGGCGCCAGCAGCTGATGCTGCGGTGCGACCTCTCCCCTTACCCTACCCTTACTATCCATCCCTTTCTCCCTAGCCATCACCAAAGTCACTCCTGGGGCGAGATTAGCACTGTAATTGTAGGTTCACTATTTATAACATTACAGTAAACACAGAACATAGGTCGTTCGCACAAGAACTAACCTCTATGTATTCTTACCTACCGATTCACAACACCAAAAATGTGGTCGTTTGCGTGGAGATGCTGACATAGGAAATTACATTATTTCATTTCTTGTGCGTACGCATAGACAACACTCAATCATACAAAAGGATTTAGTGAGTGTCCACCATGTTTGTTTAACCTCCAAACATACACAAGAACTAAGTAAAGTTAGAATAAGAAATTTTAATGTTTAAAACTATGCTTCTATATATTGTACATAATGTTTTACACTGTGCAGTTTCTTGGGACTTTGTATATGTCATACTATCTCCAAGTGTGATTCCACTTCAAATATGTTTCAATGTCCTTAGGATGACTTATACAGCAACGAATATTTCAGATTCGTCGAAAAATGCCATTGGCTAAACATAACAGCAAGAATCCAATTGTGAACTAATTTTGCACAAGATGTCTGGTCGTGCACAGTTTCTACTGTTATGTTATATGTTCTGTGCTTATGTTTTTTAATTGTGTTCCAACCTTAACGTATTCAGTGTTGAAAAAGTACCTGGATTCTTGCGTCAGGAAACACCAACCTATATTCCAGATAACCAGCCTCATCGCTCGTATAGGTGGGTCAAGATAAAGTCAACACATTGACAACCATCTTGTCCAGTGTAATTATTTACAAATACTATTTATCGTGACTATGATGTAAACTTATGAGTACATACATGGTGTTTTGTTTGTTTTAAAAGAGTCGTCGCCTGTGTCGATTTTCCACCGTTGACACTTAGAAACAGCGTAGTGATATAGGCGGTTCGGGATAAACTGAACACTCAAAAAAGCCCTGCTAAAGTTCTATTTTCAGCCAATTCGTATATTTCCGCTCGTAACAGCTAACGACGTAACATTTCTAACCTCACTTGACTCATCACTTGATGTTTGCGCGTGTTAAATAAATTATGTAGTCAGTATGAATCCATACAGTGTAACAAAATAAGTTAATTACTTATATCAAATGTGATTATGTCGATTTCGGTTGATTTTGTTTCAGTATTGCTGCATTTGAATAGGAAACATACGGAACTATATTGCGTAATTTCACTGCCAACTATACAAGCAGTAAGGGGACTATACGTAATGTTGAATTATATGCTGTAATGTCTAGTGATATTTTTCATAGGTTAAATTTTTAGTGCTCACTTAATCCCGAATGACCTATAGTGTCCCACGCTTGATGAGAAGCATATCGCCTCTATTCACAGCGCGCCAAATTGGCGTGCAAGGTTTTCCTTGTAGTGTTTTTCCTACGGGAATTTAAGCGGTGACCACAACATTTTATTTTTGGGTAGTATGAAGTATAGACCAACGCATACCTCTCGTTTTGCACTTTACAAATTCAGGTAATGTTTTCGGAGCAGCAGTCTAAAAAACCCCGTTTTTAGACATTTTTAGAGGCCCGAAAATCATGTTTCTAACAAGTGAGCTTAATTTTTGAAAACATGGAGGCATAATTTCAAGTGTGTTCTTTTCGTGGATAAACATAATATGAGTAAGTTAAGCGTTTTCACGTAAAAAAGAATACGCGGGACACGATGCAACGCCGTCCATGCGCCAGTCGAGGACTCCTCTTAATAGTGGCAGAAAACTATAAATTGACTGAAAGGTAAATGTAACTACACTGTAAAAAATTATGGTAAATTTACTCTGCATGTAATGGAAGCTAATTACCTCTACACGTGAGAGAAAATTACTCAACACGTGTCAAGGAAAGTTACTCAACTGGTAATGTAATTTTTCATTACATATTGGTGCAAGCCCTCCAGGACAATTTGACATAACGTGCGAGCGAAACTTCCGAGTGGTTTGTGTGGCGAATACACTACCATGCGGAAATTTACACACATATTCGGAAATCAGATTTCCCTCTCAAGGTTGGGGAATATTACCATACATATGATGAGTAATATTACTAACTTTTTTTACAGTGTAAGGCTTCAAAAGTACTCACTTCATTGTGAACTAGCCTATACATTCGCACTCACACTCCCTGAATTCTTTGTACAGAATGTTCTTACATCTGCACAACCGTTCACAACTCTTTGCGCTCTATTCATATAGACTGCATCCATAATCTCACTTCCATCCACAATTATTTTCTCACTGAGATCTTTGAATGTTTTGTTTTAGTAGGACTTAACAGTTTTTATGAAAGTACACCAGGGCTTATGATTTGTTGACAAAATCTGTATAACGTTGACCATGGAAGACGCAAAGGCAGCTGGGCAATTAACGTATAAAGAGTTCTGGTGCACTTTATGCATCTAGTGCATAAGTAACTTTTATACGTTCAACTGCCCTGTTGTCTTCGTGTCTAGCGCGATCATCGTTATGCGGGTTTTGTCAGTACATTATAAGCATTTGTGTATTTTCATAAAACCAAAACTGTTTACTGTTTTCACATTTTTTGTATGATGTGCATCAACTCTGTCTGATCCAGCTACAATTTCTTGTTCACTCATAATAAAGGTTGCCTTTACGTTCGCACTCGTGTGACATTTAAGAATAATCTTTAGTCACGTGTGTCATTTGTTCAATACTTTTTTTATCGTAACAGGGGTATTACAAATCGTAACAATTATTTATATCCGTCTTATGTTGAAATTAAAAAAAAAATAATAATAAGGTATGCAAAAAGGAATATTTTTAAACTAAATGTGCACAAAGAAATATCGATTCTTCAGTCAGCGTTGTGTATATTACCGCTCACCCGACACAGCTGTAATGAAACAATGTCTGAGAGTACGTTTAGAGAGAATGAGTGGTATGCACACTCAGAGCACGTATTCGCACTCGCATACTCTCACTCAGTCACGCGGAATGGCACTCCTTGACGTTATTTCCGAGCTCAAGTGTCGAGTGTGGTTATTTCGTTATGTAGACGACCGTGGTTCGAATTCACATTCTCTACCATTGACTGTCGATGTAATTCTTGTACAGAAAATTCGGAATTATCTTACGGCAAGCACGATAATTTAATCTTTATTATCCGAGGACTAGAATAAAGGGCCATTGAATATAACCTCGTACAGCGAAGACACCGACTGGTAGACAGCACATACGATTCGTTGACGATTTGTCACATTAAGGTTCCTACCTACCTGCGCTTCAAACACATTGCAGCGAGTTACAAGTAATCATATTTGTAAGAAACATCTCAACGTGCGTTACGTTTGTATATCTACAAAAAGAAAACATATTTCAAACATTGTTTCTATCAGTTTAAAAATTAGCATCGCTTATTGGAAACACGATTTTCAAGATTTTCAAAATGGCTAAAACAGTTTTTTTAAACTGCTGTGTTTAAGAAAGTTACAACCGGATTCTAAAAACACAGTAATATAAATAGGCGCTGGAATTTGAACCATCAGTATCGCAAATAAAATAATACGGCCACTGCTTAGAGTCTCATAGGAAAATGAATAATAGTAAAGCTCTGCGCGCCAGTTGCTGGGTTTGCGTGTAGAGGCGATAATGCGTTACATACGCCGACACACGTCACTCTTAAGGGGGTGGTTCACCTCAGTTTTCAACGTATTTTATTATTTTTACATTTGTACAAGATATTTTATTTTTTATTATTTTAGACAAAAATTGTGACTTAATCTTCCTCTTAGGACAATTTTTATCTCTCATAGTTTTTTCGTAATGAGTCGTAATCGTCGAAATTTTTACTTGGCGGTTTTATGCACGCCACTAAAACCGAATGATATACCAAATCGAAAAATATTCAGAGTGCATAACAATGTTGTAGGCTGTGATTTGACACATATAAAAACAAAATATATGTTTTTGTATTTTTAAAAACTTGTTGAATTTTTTAAAAATTTCATTTCAAAATTCAGCGTTTTTTTAAAATAAATACAAACATTTTTTTATTTTTTGTTTTATATTTGTCAAATCATAGCCTACAACATTGTAAATATATATACATTGTGACATTTATCTTGAAAGGTATGAGTATGTTTAGAATAAACTAGATATTTATAATGTAATGAAAATATTGAAGATAGTTAAACGTAATGAAAACATAGTCCGAAAAGAATGAGAATAGAGAGAATCCCACGTCAGCCCATGCTCTACCAGCCAAGAGGAAGAGGGACGTAGGAAGACCCGACGAGGTGGCTGTGAAAAGTGAAAAGGAACGAGCGCAAGTGCCTAAACCTCGAAATGCAAGTAAAGAAAAAGCAGCTTTAAAATAGGAAAGAATTTAATGATTGCCGAACCCTACCCCATTTAAATTCTTCTGTAACATTTGATATGTGGTTTTAGTATTAATAATAAGTAATTATTTATTGAGGTAATGGTAAGATATTAACCGTACATTATTTATTCACCATTAACTAAAACAATCAGAAATGCCATTTAAATGGGTTTCTCCCCTAATTCGCATTTCTCTAAAACAAAAGTGTTGGCGAGGGGAAGGGAAGGTTATATCCCAGTTTGGCAACACTGCATGTGAGAAACTTGGCTTTGCGTGCTGTGCAGGCATCGCGGCCACTACCGCTACGCGGATAACCCACATTTTTCTCCTGGAAACGGCGTCTTAATTCAGCTGCAGCAGGGTAGAAATCAATATTACTGTTGTTTGTTCGTGGTTCGTCGGAACGAGCCGCCTGCCGACTCGGTAACGTATATTTGTTAGACAGCTTCTGTGGCGGACATGTATTGATTTTCGTTAAACTTGAAATACACCGATGTTTCCTTTATGGTGCACGCTTCTGTGTGCTTACTCCGAGATAATGACCTTCCACATTCATTATTATGCATTAAGGGTGTTCAAGTGCGATAAAATCATAATTTTATATTTTTATGAAATGCTGTTAGTTTTGTGGACGATACTTGAGAGTACATTTTACTCTTACGAAATAATTTTAGCTCTCATAGTTTTCTCATAACGGTGCGTCAAAGTCAAAATTTGCTTGTTACGCTGCTATGCAAATAGTGAAAACCGACATACGTACTTAAACAAAATAATTCACTGTGACCTTACATCCCGTGAACTATGCAATAAAACGTTAAAAACCCACAACGTAATAATTTGAATTAAAAAAAAAATCGCAATAATACAGAAAAAAGTTGCAGATCCAGAAACTGTTTGCGAAATTTTTTCAAATATTTTATTACATAGCCCTTAGTGTGTTATTTCACTGTGAATTATTTCACGTACGTAAGTTAAATGGTTTTCACTATTTGCTTGGCTTCAGAATATGCAAATTTTGACTTTCACGCACCGTTATGAGAAAACTACGCCAGCTAAAATTGTTTCGTAAGAGAAAACTGCACTCACAAGTATCGTCTGCAAAAGTAACACTATTTAATATAAATATAAAATTACGACTTTATCGCACTTGAGCACCCTTAAGACTACTGGTTTCTGTTTATTCTTTTTTTGCGAGTAGTATTTTTTTAATCCTGAATGGTAGCATGATATCTTAAGGGAGAGTGATAGACAATTTTATTTTATTTTCAGTTTTTGAGGAATAACATTTATACAAATTGTATTATCAAAATTTTCTCTTTTTTTCTGGGTAAACTTGTAATGGAATATATCATTAATTTATCATGCAGAGTCATTGCAAGAGAATTCATGGAAGTTAACCTATTCTCTTTCAACGATTCTGCGTGACAAATTAAGGAAATATTCCATTTTTATTTACGTCAATTAGTTTACCAAGAATATATCCTATGTTTTGTCGAAGAGAGAATTTTGATACTACAATTTGAATGAAAGTTATGGCTGAAAAACTGAAAGTAAAATAAAATTGTCTTACACTCATAGATTTTTTGAAAATTGTCGTTAATATGTAGCCTTATTATTTGGAAGTAAAATGTTATATAATTTTTGCTACGAAAAAGTTAGACTACAAAGAAAAAAACTATCTGCAGTATGTAAAGGCCGTACGCTATCTGTTACCTTTCAGGATTAAAAAAAAATAATACTCTCGCAAAATCAGCGTGTACACGAACCTTTTGGCTACCGGGTAGTTAAACAGTGATTTTGAAAATATTTATGTCAAAGAATCCCTACATAGAATTGCCTCAAATATATAGTAATTTGTGTATAATTTTTTGGTATCAATAAACCTCATAGTTTTATATATTTTTGCACCCCAAGTATCACCAATTTCGTTATGAAAACAAACCAAAATCAAGCAAAATTCTTTGCGAACGAACGGTGCATTTAGCAAAACCCCTATTGTGGATTGTATGGATGCTTGTAGTTTTGACGTTTTTAAAGAATTCCTTTAAGAAAAATTTTTAACCACTGTGAAAAAAAAAGCGTCCTATCATGGCCTGAAGTTGGTATGATTACTTTAAAACGGGTTTATGTGTGCACCAGTATAACATTGATGTTGAAAGACTGTTTTTATTAGCGATAGCAGTGCACCAGCGGCTTTGCCGCGTGTATTACTCAGAGCAGATACCGCTTTGTACACCAGATAGGTACTTCAGTCTTCAAGTATTTAGAATGACAACTTTGCTATTTGAGTTAACTCTGCAGCAGAATAAGTAGCTATAGCTGTCCACGCGAAAAGCAGTCTTTAAGTTTGTTGCTGCCACTAACAACGACTTCGCCTGGGCCTTATTTGTAGTCACAGCAAAGTTTACGTTTTGAGATGATCACAGACTGTTAAATGTAAGAGGTTAATCGAATGAAATACGTAGTTGACGTGGTATTAAGACTGATTTCCCCCGAGCACAACCACAACCACTGGTGATTGTGCAATCAATAACATATTTGTTTTTTAACAAAACCTTCACTTGTTGTTAAGTGGTGTTAAGGAATTTTGGCGGGATAGTGTTTTGCTGAAATATAAACGTATTTGGTGCCCAACGTTGAGGCTAATGAGATGGTATATGTGTGCTGATGCTGTCGAGGATCTTCAGTAAATAGTGGACTGCATAATCAAGTTTCATCAATTTAAACGACTTAATTAAAATTGCGCTAATTTCAACACACGTTCAGCTTACCAGGACATTACTGTCTTTAGCTTGTAAGCTGTTACCCTATTTGACTGAGTCAAGAATCCCTCTATTGTAATATTTGATGCATGTTATTGGTCCGCAGACAGCTATACTTTGTATCAGACGTACGTCACCCAATCATATGCGTAGAAATTAACTACAGCGTTTTCAGGGGTATGTTGGCACAAAACATTTTCGTGTTAAATACTCGTCTCTACTTATCACAAATATAAAATAAAATAAAATTAAGAAAGGGAGAAAGAAAAAAATCACACGATAGACATCAGCAAATTAATAACGTCTACTACTTTAGATATCTGTTTGGTCCAGATAAATAGTTAACTTTTGTTTAAAACTGTTAAAATTTTTAATAGACTGTCATTTAAGACGGTTACATACAACTAGGAAAGGAGTCGGCCATGGCCTATGTTAAGAAAACAGTCAAGCATTCGCCTGTAGCTTTTCCGGGAAACCATGTAAAACCGAAATCAGGACGGCCGGAGTCAGACATCGAACTCGGAGAGGGGGGGGGGGGCTCCCAAACGAGGCTGCAACGTGTTACCATTGCGATAGCTCCTGAGTGGTTTCGGGGAAGATTGTGTCGAAATATAAATGTTATATTAGTATGCTCGAGTTAATAACAAAAACGTTTACAGTACCTGACAGGAACAATTTTAAGTGAAATTAAAAGCACTGCATCTCTTTGAGAAATACTGAGAACGTTTTGTGTAATACCACTGTCACAAATTATATTTCTAAAGTTTGGTTTATAAATAAATTCTCAAAAATTATATTAATCATCTCTTTAATTAGACATAAAGTGCTCCTAAAGTAGCTTAGTACTTTTACTGCCACAGGTAATTATTTATTTAAGTAATAAAGATTATTTGGACTATTAGCATGAACAGTGTTTAACAAAATGTCGATGTGTTCTGAAAACGGTGACGTGTGAAAATTTTAATTTGCGGTAAATTACATTTATTTTAGCGTCTAAAAGTTAAGCGTTGTTTGTTACAAGTTTAAAATTACGAAATGTTTTTCTTTTCAGTGTCTGTAAATTAGTGAATTTTCTTTTATTATCATTGGGCCTTACGTCTTATCGACGGCGAGGTCACACAACTTCACACGAGGACAGGAGCTGGTATAGGAATCGGCCATGGCCTATGTAAATAAATTATACCAGTATTAGCCTGGAGCGTTTTCGGGTAGCCATGCAAAACCGGTATCAGGGTGGCCGGAGCCGGGGATCGAACCCGGGTCGCCCCGTTGCGCCACCTCATTGCCATGTAAAAAATGTTTAACAAAATTATGTTTAGTTTAATTAGTATTTTTAACATAGGCCAACTGTTCAGTATAAAATGAAACTACTAGAAACTTTAATATTTTGCTATTTCTGGGGCTGTGCAGAACTATCGAGTTGAAATAAGAGTGACAGGTAAAGATGACGATATATCGCGAAAATGTTTTGTGTCAACATGCCCTTGAAAATACTGTAGTTTCATGCAACATATATGATTGGGTGTTATACGTCTAACACAACATTGAAGACCAACAACTGGCATCAAATATTACAATGGCGGGATTCTTATTTGCTCAGTCTAATAGGGTAGTCTGTTCGCTTTAAACTAAGCACTCCCCAAAACTTTTAATATCCAAAAACTGTATTTTCCTTGGACTAAATATGTTACGTTTTGAGAGTGGGGGAATTTTTACACTGTTTTTTTTCTTACACGGAAGTTTTCAGTCAAAAATGTTAAAGATGATTCCAAAATGGCTGGAAGGAAAATTTAAGCAGTGCTCACTTTATCGTAAACAGTCTGCACCAGCTCCGCGTACAAGAGAAAGCCAGTCATCTTCTTATAAGCTGGGCGCACGTTGAAACTCAGCAAACAGACAAGTTTTCCCGCGATATACCATCATTAGAGATGATGGCATATCGCGAAAATGTTTCGTGCCAACGTACCCCTGAAAACACTGTAGTTCAATGCAACATGTATGATTGGGTGATGTACATCTGACACAACGTAGCTGTCTGTATACTAATAACAGACATCAAAGACAGTCAACTCCCGACTATCCGCGCTAATGGAGGGGGCCGATGCCACGGATAATCCAAAATCTCGGATAATCCACTTTTGCCCTTTCTTAGATCTCAGTATAAAGAAATAAAGGTAAAATACATACCTTAAATAAAAGGCAGCAATTTGAAACAGTACACTCTCGATTATTCGCATAAATGAATAGGGAGTATGCGCTAATTATTTAAAAACACGATTAATAAAAAATCACAGATATCTTGTTTGATCAAGAAAAATCTCGTTCATCCATTCATGCATGGCGCTAATTGCTTCGGCTACTGGAAAAGACAAAACTTCAAGCCTTTCAAAATGTGGTTATGGGCATAACATGTTGGTGAATATTATGCTAGTAAACACACCGTGTATTAATAAACAAAAAAAAAAAATGTAAAATTGTTTTCAATTTTTTTATTTTTTTATTTTTTATATTTAAAGTAAAATATTTTGCGCGGATAATCCGCAAATCGGATAATCGGGAGTAGCCGGAGTCCCGTAGGCTAAGTTAAATAGGACAACAGTTTCACGTACGAGCGAAAGCCAGTAATTTTCTGGGAAGCTGAACGTGTGTTGAAACCAGGGTCGTCATTTAGGAGTATGCCCCCCCCCCCCTGGATTTAGAATTTTAAGTGTATAAAATATTCTTTTTTTTTGTATTTTGTTATTTAAATAATGCTAACTTAAGGCACATAAAACTGAAGTTTTATAATTAAAGTTTCTAATTTATACATGATTAAATAATAAAAAAGATGTAACAAGATCACTGTTGCCGAAAAAAAAACTTGCTCCCCCCCCCCCCCCAAGAAAAACCTGAAATCACGCCCCTGGTTGAAACCCAGCAAACAGTTAAGTTTTGCCGCGATATACCATGATCTCTTGTTGTAGGTCTGTATCCCCGCCTCTTACTTCCCACCCAATTGTAACCGCCAATTGTGAGCGCGTATTTAAACGTCGCATGTTAGTCTTTAACAGCACGGTACACAGCTATTTTCATCACCATGTTTTTTTATTTTTTATTTGTACCAGATATTTATTTATTTATTTTTATTTTAGACACGAAATGTGACTAAATTCGTCTCTTATGAAATTTTTTTATCTCTCATAGTTTTCGCGTAATGGCTCGTGAAAGTAAAACTTTGCGTGTTTTCGTTTTAAGGACTACACTAAAACCAACTAACATACTAAACTGAAAAAAATTCACAGTGGATAAATACGTCGCTGACTACAATGTCACGTTCATGAAAACAAAGAATAATTTTTTTTTATATTTAAATATAAATGCTAAAGTTAAAAATAACCATTTTAAAAAATTCAATATATATTTTTAACTACAAAAATATTTTATTTTGTGGTTTAACATAGCTGAAATTGTATCCTACAACATCGTTATTGACTTTTTTTTTTTTTTTTTCAATTTGGTAAGTGAGTTGGTTTCACTGCCGTCCTTCAAACGGAAACATGCAAATTTTGGTTTAAATAGCCATTACACAAATACTATGCGAGATTAAAAAAAAAAAAAATTACAAGAGAAAAGTTTAGTCACATTTTGTTGAAAACAAGAAAAAAAATAACCTGTACAAATATAAAAATAAAAACGTGGTGATGAAAATAGCGGTAGACCGCACCCTTAAGGGTATTATACTCCACTTTTGCTACTGTTTTCACAATAATTATTTTTAAAACCTGAACGAGAGCAGATATCAAAACACTGTGTTTTAAACTAAACTAACAAAATTCTTAATAATTGACTTTTAGTCGATGCCGTATATTTTGATGGCTTGTAAAATTAACTTTAATTTCAAAAACCATTTTAAACAAAACTGTGGAACATAATTGTGGTAACTGTTTTCGTTTGTGCTTGAAAAAAATAACTATTTCAAAAAATAGTGGAAACGGGGTAGCATGTCCTTAAGGGGAAGTGTTAGACAATTTTCTTGTACTTTTCAGTTTTCGAGCTGTGACGTTTATTTAAGTTGTATTATCAGAATTTTATTTTTGACAAGACATAGGATATATTCTTGGTAAACTTCTTGACGTAAATAATGATGGATTATTTCATTAATTTGTCATGCAGATCATTGCAAGGAAATCATAGGTTAACTCTCTTCCCTTTAAGGGGCCTCCTTAGATTGGCTGTGTTTGTGTGAGTGAGGCAGGAGTGGTAAAAGGGTGTTACTAACCGATGTATGTAATGCATTAGCACCTCTCAATGTAAGCTAATCAGATGGGGTGCAGTGCTTTACTATTATGCTTTTTCATAAGGGACTTTAAACGGTGACCACAATACTTTATTTGTGGACAGCGTAATTTAAAGTCTAACGCTTGTTTCTATAGTTGTGTTTTTAGAATCCGGTTGTTATTTCTCTATGTACGGCAGTCTGGAAAATCCATTTTTGGCCATTTTGAGGGGCCCGAAAATTATGTTTCTAATCAACGTGCTGAATTTTTAAAACTATAGTGACATAGTGTAAGTCTGTGTTCTTTTCGTAGATAAACAACTATAATTTGCTTTAAATAGTTTCGTAAAAAAAAAGAATAGCCGTAACTCTCTGCAACGCGGTAGGGAGACTCCTTAAGGCGGCCGCCTACCCCGCGCTTCAAATGTGTTGCAGCGTGTTCGTAAACAGGTTTTTTTCTACGAAAATATTCCACGTGTGCCCATTGTGCCAACGTACGAAAATAAATCAAATTTCAGACAAGGTTGGAATCTCATTGTTAAGACGCCACGTTAATTGAAAACACCGTTTCTAAGCCCTACAACATGGCTAAAAATGACCTTTTCAGACTTCCGTATTTCAAAATGCACTAACCGGATGTATGTGAAACACTCAGTTTGCGACCTGCACTGAACCTATTTGCAGACTTTCCACCAGTGAAATTATATGGTCTCCGCTTAATGTCCCACAGTAAAAACCATTCGGCTGGAACCTTCCACGCTAGTTCAGCGCCTTACTGCTCCGTCGCTTTTGAACCTCTCACGCGCGGGCAGGCGGCGCCCTTAATGAGAGTTTACAAGGCATCGAATGTGTTAAGGTTCGTGCTGTTGGTTTTTTCAATAAACGTTTTGCTACCCCACACGTGTGCATAAGTCACGAGAAGCGTGGGCAGAGGCGGGCGTCAGTCCGTAGGCTACTTGCGTGAAGACGTCTGTACGTGTCAGTAGAGGAAGGCGTGGGTGGGACTGACGTCAGTTGCAGGAGACGTGACTCATCCCCTGCTCGTAGTCTCTGCAGTGTGTTTATGAAACACGCCGACACAACTCGTCGCGATATTCCTGAGGGTAAAACACTAGTGCCTAGATCAGGCCTTCTCAATAGGCGGCCCGTGGACCAGATGCGGCCCGCAGAGAGATTTCTATTGGCCCGCCATAAAAATGTCAGAAATCCGCGAAAATGTGTTGTTATAATAATTTAAAGGCTATTTCTTAGTAGTTATAGTTAGGTCAATGTAATCTCTGCGTATGACATTGATTTATGTTAGACTAACATTAGGTTCAATTAAATGATTACGTACAATGCCTATACTTTATTGACTGCATTTTTTTTTCTTTTTACTTTTGGCCCCCGAGTGTTTTTGGTAGTTATAAAATTGAAGCAAGTGGCCCGAATGTACATTTAATTGAGAAGTCCTGGCCTAGATCCAGGCCCTCTAAGCACAGTGGCGCATGCGCACTGCCGCGTTCCTTTTACTTGCCGCCCCTCTCTCGCAGTGTACCCCCTCCCTGCCGCCCGTCCGACAGCGTGTTGCCTTGCCATCATCCACCACCATCACTTCGGCCGCAACGTACACAACCGTCAGTTTGGTGAAGATTTTCACCATTATTTACCGCTAAAATATTTACATGCACGTATTGTACAAGCAGTTACCAACACAAACGTAATTTGCTATGTTAAAATTGGCAGAGAGAGAAGCAAGCTAGGTGAAGGCACACATTAGTAAAGTTCGTGTGCAAAATGTTGAAGGCAGGTTGCCAGTGCAAGATAAACTGTACAGAATACAAAGTGTTCATGTTTTTTCTCTTCGATTACATTGAATATTTGAATACATATTCATCGTGTGTGCCGTGTAAACATATCTGTTGAAAGTACAAACACAAAAGAGCCAATTGAATCTAATAAGCTCGTTATTGAAACGCGTGCAAATAGTGGCAGTTAAATAGGATAAAATTTTCTGCGCTTCAATGCCACATTCTTCTTCTGAATCGCGGAAGCCAGCGTTGATTAAGAAATTGACTGAAAATAATAATTTCACATGAACAAAAGAACTATCAGTAATAGAAAAACCTCTTTCTTCGGTACGTCTAACATTACTGGCATTTCGGAAGTGTAGGAGTTCAGATACGCATCTGAAAACTACTCCCAGACAATAACCCGAGAAATAAGAAAATTACTCTACAAATAACCCCCCCCCCCCCAAAAAAAAATTGATGTGTACAAACCAACAAAAGTCTTTCTCGAAACCAAAGAAACTTGAAACCTTAAGAGGGCGTGGTACATAAATCAACGCTAAAAAAACAGTAATCTATAACTTTAGGTTTCTTGAAGCCAATTTGCGAAAATTAAACAATAGCAATCCTAGACAATAGTTTTAGCCAATATTTTAAACAAAATAGTTTCTAGTGTTACGAACTTCTGAGGCACAATCTCCACCATACGCATGTGATTTGCCAGTATAATCCCAAAACAAGTTATTATTTAAACAGTGAATCACTGACCATGAAACAGAGATGCAGATGTGCACACAAGGCTGCAGTTGTCGGTGGGACTGGTACAGTATGGAGGGGAATAGCGTGTCCCCATCGATCCCCCCCCCCCCCAGGAACCACCTTGATATAGGACATTGCAACAAAATGATGCAAATATATTTTCGCCACAAACTCTTCGTTCTATGTATAACATCTCACTGTCAAAATATTTTTGTACTTCTGCTACTGCAGTGAAAATGTGTTTAAAGAGGTCGAACACATTCCAAGTTCCCAAGAGTAAAAATTTTACATGTATGTAAACATTTATACAAAAAATAATCTACATGGAAACTTTGGCAGACCAATTTTTATTAATGCTAAAAGTTAGTGTTGTAAATTTACAAGAAACTGGCTATAATTTTACAAAAAAGAACTATATTTTTAATATATACAAAAATATTCATAAGTAAATGGGAATAGTTATTTAGTTGATTAAAGAATACTGTATTTGAATATTTACGTATATTTTTATATAAATCTCATAGTACTGTTTTTGATGTGTTAACAAAGTTATTTTGGAAGCAAATGTGCAAGTATTATTTTGTTAAAATACAGAAAATCGGTCTGTAAGTAGAGTTTCTAATCTGACGTATATTCAGAGAAGTGAATTTTAATGGTAGCTAAATGTAGCCATTTGATGACGGTTTGAAAAATATAGTACCCTGAATTTTTTTAAACTAGTACATTGCAGTGCATGTAATTAACTTATGAAAGTAAATACAGACACAGTTCATTAAAGAAATGTCAGGAATATTTAATAATTGGTGAATGAGTATGCGACTTATTCAAGAAGTCAAAACAAAACTTTCTTCAACAAACAGGCGAATGTTTCAGCTACTGATGAAATTAAATTAAATATTTTGATCGTGGTGTGGTAAAAATATTGTTGCAAACATGTTACAGGATTATAAATTGCATATTAAGATATCAGTTAGTGATATTTAGTACTAAGGGGAATTATTGTCGCCAATTTTAGGTTTCTGTATCTTTCATCATAATTCAGAGTTTTGATTATGAAATATAAAGGTATTTTTTCCAAAAACATTTTCTTTCCAAAAAAAAAAATAGCAAAGTTTCTCGCGTGGCATTTTTCTTTCAAGTATTTGTTCTACCGATATTTTTAAAATTGATTCATTAATAAGTTATTTATTTTAACATTTATTGATGTTTATTTTAGCGCAGCTTAGCAGACAACAAAGAAAACTAAGATGACACTAGCACAACCTAGCACCCGACAATGTTAACAAACATGTCCGCAGCCTAGAATACTGTGAACGAATAAAAATTCACGAATCAACTGACAGACGAAAAAAGAAAAACAAGATGGACGATACCACTCGACAAGATGGCCGATGGGATACGAAAACCAAAATTAAAAAAACCAAATGCCAGTCGTGTTGTAATCCAAGATGGGAGCAACGGCTTCTCAGTCTACAACCTGTTTCTGAACATACATAACCCTGCTACGTTAAACACTTTTTTAGAGTAATACTTTTGATCTTCCTAAGATAAAGTTCTTGGTGGCGTATCGTCCGGGTAGAAGCACCGTTAGCACGCCACTGCATTCGGGAGGATCCGAAGTTCGACTCCCGACTCTGGCCATCCCGACTTCAGTTTTTCATGGTTTCCCGAAATCACTCCACGCGAATCTTGGTATGGATCCTTAAAATTGTCATGGCCGATTCCTTTAACCAGTTCCTGTCATAGTGTCGAGTTGTGTGTCACTGTCTATAATGACTTCACTGTCTACGATATTTGCTTTTACGAAGAGGAAAGAACTTGGGAGACGTTGTAGCTGACATTCGCGGTAAGATTTAATATACAGGACCTCCGCCGTGTTGTCTATTCAAGGAGGTACACGCGACTCTGGGACAAGTCGGTACCTCTGAACATGCGGGAAATTTAACATGCAGGTAGCGTGTCCCTCAGTTTAATGCAACCGGCACGTCACGACAGGATGGTGGCCGTGACTTCCTTCCGAAAATAACTGCAGCTCTGGAGGGGGTAAAAAAGGGCTTGGAAAGTATTAGACGTACGTAGGGGAAGAGGGGGTGAGACAACAACGTTCCCAAAACACATTATGGTGTAACCATTACCTCGTCTAGAAGGTGAAAAATCGCTAAAACCTATAGTGCCAAAGTAGTCTCCAAATCGCTCTAGCAAGTTGCGAATTATATGATTGGTCGATAGATAACTTCAGACGGTTCAAAGACGAATAACAAACGATTAGAATCGGCGTACCAGAATTCTCACTGTCTCGATAAAATACGATACCACGAATAACGGAATAAATACGTCGGAGACGTAAAACCTTTCCACTACATTTTGCTACAGTTTTTTAAATTATATTTTGAGTACCTTACTGGACAGAACCCTTCCGCGGAATTTCATTTACTACGAAGTCTATTCCACAGTTCCTCGACGTCCGGAGGGAGAGCCGGCTGACCTGTATTCCACGAAATCACTGACACTTGTAGGATGTTCGCGGTAAATTACAGCGGGTAAAATGAGTTTCAAACGAAACGCCCCATAACAATATTCTTGGTAGAAAACTGTTATTCCCCTTTCTCAGATTTTTATATGATGGAAGTAATTATTCTTTAGCAGTGAGTGATAGTCACTATCTTGAATTTTTGTATTTTTTTGTGACAACTTTTCTTTTGGATAAATTTGTGGAACTTTAACCTAACTACTGAATAGAATACATATTAATAGAATTTTAGACACCGTAAACATATTTTTGTCGTTAATGTTGTTCCAGATAGAATTGCCGTTAGAAAATTCTTGTTACGTTACTTCAATTCGATCTGTAACAAAAGTAACGGAAAATAGAGATTTATGGTGTCTAAAATTCTATCAGTATGTATTCTAATCCGTAGTTAGGTTAAAGTTCCAAAAAGTTACCCAGAAGGAAAGTTCTGACACAAAATACAAAAATTCAAGATGGTAACTATCACTCACTCTTAACTTCCTTAAAGTATTAGACTCAGTGGCTGCTCGAGGGTTGTTGAGAGGTAGGGCACAAGTTTCCGAGAACTGTACACTCGTGTGAACGCTCAACCGTACATCAATGACCATGAAATATCTACTGGCTACTTATTGTGATGAGAGCAGTCAGTAATAAGCGGCACCTACATATCAGCGTGTCAGTGGCTGTAGCGTCAACTAGCGTTCAAGCATATACCGCTCTCTGCAACTTGTGCCCTACCTGCCAACAACCCTGCAGCTGCCACTGATTAGAATTATCCCATTCTTCAATCTGGAAGTACAATAACCTAGGGCACGGTTGTCACACACGTTTTATATATCAATTATACCGCAAATATTTTTTTTAAAATAAATTTAATAATAATTTGGAAACAAGTTTTCAAAAAAACTGTCTATCACAAGAACTTACAGTTAAATTCACGAGACATTGTTCGGAAATATAGGACGATTGTAGCAATATTTGTGACAGTTCGCGTACAATTATGTTTATACTTAACTTATTTTATTACAAAATTGATAAGATATTTCTTACACGGATTTAATTTATTTTTAACTATTTTAATCATTGTCACATTTTAGGCCTCGGCTAATAATTTTTTTTATAGTTTACAAGCTTGTCTGCGTAGAAGTGCAAGATGTGTAGAATTTTGGCCTATATACATTTGTTCGAAAACCGCTCAATGTAAGTGAATGACGCCTGCTTAGGAATATCGCTCTAAGACCAATACTCGTGTGTATATTCACTTCACGTCCTCCAGTAAACCTAACATAATTTTTCTTGTCGTTGAAAATAGCGAAAACGGGTGTTACGAAATTATATACTCATATTAATTATAAGTAGGTACGATGATTCATCGCGGAAAAAGTTAACTGATTTGCTAGGCTGGAACGTAATGTATTCATTTCTGACGCTTTTATTTCGTTACTGGGGAGTCCCTATTTGACTGGGCTAGTTCTAGTTCTGCTGCACTGTGAGATTATTGAATGCCTGTGATTTGTCTAAACAGTTAAGGGGCCTCCCTACCTGCCCATCAAATGCGTTGCAGCGAATTACGACTGTTCTCTGACGAATCTGCTTAATGCATATTATATCTGTATGTCTACGAAAAGGAAACACACTTTAAGCTATGTCACTATAATTTTTAAAATTCAGCACGTTTTTTATAAACATTATTTTCTGCAGGGGCGTCGCGTGGAGTGTTACAAAGTGTGCGGTGACCAGCAATGACTATACGCAACACTGAGTTGTCTGAGGAACCATTCGACGTGTATGGTCAGGAACACTCCACAGCCAGTAGCGTACAAGAGGCAAGGTTGGAACTACCCTATAATATATACGCCTTGGTCTCTGCAACAACACAACTGCTCAAAGTGTATAGTCGCTGCTAATACCGCACGGCTTGGAGCACAGCCACGCTACGCCACTGATTTTCTGGCCCCTCAAAACGGCCCAACATGGCTTTTTCAGAGTATCTGGAAAATAAAAATCATATTTGAAAAACATAACTATGGAAACATGGGCTAGACTTTGAACTACGCTGCCCATAAATAAAATTATGTGATCACCGCTTGAAGTCCCGTAGGGAAAAAGGATAATAGTGAAGCACTGCACGCCGTCTGAGTGGCTTGCGCGGAGAGGCGATAATACATTACATACGTCGGTTAGTGGCAACCTTACCGCTCCTGCCTCTCACACACAAACACAGCCTATCTAGGTAGGTCTCTTAAACCGGGACACACAACCGTCATCCAATCATCTAAGGCGCAGGACGCTGGCAGAAAACATTCTCGCGATTTTCCACCGTCTCTAGTGTGTATGCAGCCATATAAACTCACTTAAACATCTAAATCGTCTAGTTTTAAAACTAAATAGCATAAATATATTTAAACTGACGAATGCATGAATGGATTACTGAGTACCCGAAAATTAATTAATTTCGTTCCACTCTCTTAAATTTGAAATATTTTAAAAAATATATAATAATATGTTTTACTGTAGCGGTTTCCGTAACAAGCCTTTTGAATATAGAACTAGAACATCTCATTGCGCCTTAGATAACTGAAATAAATAAAAAAGAAAAACGTTATACAGGTTTTGTCTTCGGAAAGTCTTAATTCTGATAGCCTACAATGGGCTTGTACGCATTTATGTATACATGTTGAAGTCAAGTCGAACAAACACACTGTGGGAAGTGATAATGTGACCTATTGGTAGAGCCACCATTAATTGGCGAAATGATTTTTTATACCATTTGGTATCAATGCCATATGTACACATATGCAGCTCTTCTTCACGGTTAGTGATTGGATATTTTAACTTTCGCTTGTCATAGGCTTAAATATATTATAGCAACCCTTGGTAGAATATGTCCGCGCAGCGTCATCTTATCGTTGACGGTTGACGCGTTGCCCTTGTGACGCGGGGCAAACATCCGCAATCGATTCTTTGAAGAGTTTAGGGCGTGGCGGCAAAACGGCCTCCCTGCACGAAGGGTTGAGTATCCGTCAGGCGCCAATCAGACGTTTTTGTTTGAAAAGCCACCGTCTCAAAGCGTCCGTTGCTTAAACCCATTTTTTTTAACCGTGACTATTAACGTTTTTGAACATTAATCTGCCTTGACACAGAATATTTAGGACTACAGAAGTGAAATAGCCATTAGGACAGCGAACTCAGTCACACTCGCCAGCAAAATGGCTTCCCTGGCCAGCAACATGGCGGAAACGCCTACCACCAATCAGAGTAAGGAGGCTGTCCTGCTAGCCCGCAGCCAGACCAATAGGAAACATGCAGTAACATGCAGGAGCCAAACAGACACGGGGCTGGAATCAACAGCCTCGGGCAGCCGATAACCGGAGAAATTCCTCCGTATCAAATGAGCCGCTACGTCATTTCGCGTCTGTATTACTATTTAGTCTCTGACCCTGAGTAGGGTTAATTCTACTTCAAGTTATAAAGAAAATGTGTTTTCTTATGGGAGAGTTTGGCATAGGGAACAATTCTGCTGCTAGTTTCGCTGCTATCGCCAACAGATTTAATTAGATACGTGTCAGTATTAACATGTAATTTATCTAGGCCTGACAAAGAAAGTAATCATTTAGTCGTGAAAGACCAACCAATTTTGGCTTCTAAATATCAACTTAATGTAAACTAACATTAATTACAGTTCTGTGATTGGTCAGTTTACGTCCCTTACCGATACCAGCGCTCAAGCGGCAGAAATTTTCCTTGTGACAAGCTTTTAACATTGAGCAACGGTTTTCTATTGTATTGAGAGGTTATGTCCGCTATTCGTTAATATCTACTGGGATGAATACTAATTCTTCTGCTTCTTTTATTGCAAGGCCTTTAATGGTTTCTTGGTCACAGTGATAAACTGTAGACTACTGTGTTTACTTTGATGTTGACAGTCACTATATTTTTGTCGGTCTTTGTTCTATGCTATTTCTTCGAGTCCCATTATCACAGTAAGAAAGTAATGCCCAGGGCTGATTTTTGTTAGTTTACTAGTATTCTTAACGCAAGTGGCGGCCGCTGTTTTTTACCAGGTGGTATAACTGTTACCGAGGAACCACAAAAGGCTGTGAAATGCTCGAGGAAGATTATTAATTAAGGACCAAATTCACGGCCCACTGATCTGTACGCTATCCTTTAAGAATATCCGTGTTCTCAGACAACATGTGTTATTTGGCTGCTCGTTGACATAGTTGTACCTAGAGATGATGGCATATCGCGAAAATATTTTGTGCCAACATACCCTTGAAAACACTGTATAGTTTCTTGCAATAAGCAGGCTTGTGTCATACACGTCTAACACAACATAGCTGCCTGTAGACCAATAACAGGCATTAAATATTACGATATTGGTATTCTTATAGGCTCAGTCAAATAGGGCAACAGCTTTACGTACAAGCTACAGCCAGTAATCTTCTGGTAAGCTGGACGTGTGTTGATACTAAGCAGACAGTCAAGTTTTCCAGCGATAAACCGTTATCTCCAGTTATACCTCATGATTGGGCGTGTATTTATTTTCCTATTTATTATTGGTCGAAAGCTCTCCACAATGTGACACGAGTGCCAATTGAGTAAGTGACATGAACATAGAGTTGTTTGAATCCTAGCTTGTGTGCAAACGATAACGCGAATTTTTCAGATCCCCAATAATAATCGTTAGAGACCTGAAAAATTTTACGTCTTCGTCGAGACATAAGTTAGAATTTAAGCAACTGTGAAGCCGTGTAACTTTCACGATTGTTAGATCCACTGATTATTTACGAATAGAATTTTCCACCGTCTTGTTTCGGTAACTCACGTGCCCATCTGCAGCTCTGCTTCATGGTCCGTTATTGCCTGTTGGGTGTTTTTAACTCTCAGCGTGTTAGACTCCTACCCACATATCACACACGTATTTTGTCGTAACTTTATTTTCATTGGAACAGTCAAGTGAGCGACACTTCGAAGGGACACTGCCAATTACCACGAAGCAGAGCTACTGATTTCCACGTAAGGCATTGAAACAATTTGGTGCACAAAGTTCTTTTCACCAAAAATCAGCTCTAGCGTCTGACCCTTAACGTATTTGTTGAGGCATGCAAAATTCGCGTTATCATTTGGTAGCAGACTAAACTTTACTTTCCTATACAGAACAGAGCATAATCTGCGATTCAATTGGCTACGAACGTTTATGTGTTGTCATTTACGTGTGTTACGTCTTTACAGAGATTGGCCTCTCTACCGTGTAAGCATTCTCCGCGGCAAGCCATGACAATATCGGCCAGCGGGAGACGTTAAACGAGCCTATAGTCACTCGGAGTCTAGTCAGCTGTCAGAAAATAACGCAAATTTCGCATATGTCTACTTATTTGACACTTCCTGGACAGCGCTGAGCCGATGATAAAGTAATAACTAATTGCAAACAAAATCATATGTTACCACTGTATCAGCGAGGAACCAACAAGATGCTGTTGTCTGCTTGAGTACACGGATATTCTTGTACGATAGCGTACAGGTCAGTCAACTCGTGAATTTTCCAGGTCTATAATACTGAAATACGTACCACTCGCCTGCGAGGTTCATAGGAAACCCATCAGCAGTGCCCGACGGCGGAAGCTGTATAATGACCTGGCATTCTCGAGCCCTTCTTCCTTCCTTCGAGCAGTTTAAATTACAGGTGTGCCTAAGTGTGTTCCAGATTGTGTCCTGGGATGATAATTAACTCCGGCGGGCTCGTGTTCCGCGATGTGTCCCCGAGCACCAATTACAACTGGGGGGTGTTGTGGTTAACAAGCGACCAAGTGCATCCAGCACCGGAACAGACGCTTTATAGTTAGGGAACCCTGATTTTCGCGAAAAGAATTTTTCCCCACTTTGTTTTAGTGTATTACGTTCACATCTGCAGTTCTACTTCATGGTTATTGGCAGCGTGTCTTTGTGAAGTGATGTCTCTCATTTGACTTCGCCAATCACAATAACGTTACTACAACTTCATAAGACTGTGATTTGATAGTAAAACCCCAAGACACGTCAGAGCCAAGACGCCCAATCACTGATTATGAAGCAGAATTGCATGTTTGCACGTAAGTCGCTGAAACAAAGTGGGGCAAAATTATTTTCGCGAAAATCAGGGGTCCCTATTTATAGTTAGCAGGGTGTCTACTGATACTGAAAATATTAGGATTGTGCTAAAAGTTACATTGAAATGAATGTTATAATACTGGAATTATTTTGTTGTTGCCTTCAGTAAATGGAAACTACCAAATCACCTTGTTAAATGGCATTTGATATTTTTATCTTTTTCGATTCGAGTTCCGCTATTTTTTTTTAAATAGAAGAGATTTTTAAATTACGGTGCATATAACGTGCTGTCGCTATCTGTGAAACAGCAAAGATGATGAGGCGACTATGGAATGGCCGTCATCTGCAGTCACTGTCGCGCTGGAAGTGTACTACAACTATAATGTAATTATACTGGAATGTTCTTGAATGTCGTGTCTCTCAAGTCAGTAGATACCCTGGTTAGGGATAACTGTTTTTCGCGAAAATATTTTCGCCCCAGATTGCTTCAATGACTTACATGCACACGTGCAGCTTTACTTCATGATTATTGGCAGAGTCCTGAAAAATTCGCGTTTTGTTTTGGGCACACGGTAGAGTTCAAACAACGGAAACTTCGGGCCACTTTTGCAATTGGACTTATTTGTCACCTCCTGGCGGGCGCTGAGCAAATAGTAAGGAGAGATGACGGTTTATCGTTGGAAAACTTAACTCTTTTCTGGGTTTCAATACATGTTCAGCTTGTTAGACTATTACTGGCTTTCTTTTTTACGTCGAGCTGTTGCCCTATTTGACTGAATCAATAAGAATCCCGCTATTGTAATAGTTGATGCCTATTATAGGTCTGCAGACAGCTATGTTGTGTCAGACTTACATTCCCCAATCATATATGTCGCAAGAAAATACAGCGTTTCCAAAGGTATTTGACGCAAAACATTTTCGCGATATACCATCATTAGCGATGATGGTATATCGCGAAAATTTTTTGTGCCAACATAGCCTTGAAAACACTGACGCAACGTAGCTGTCTGCAGACCAATAACATGCATCAAATATTAAAATAGCGGCATTCTTATTGGCTCAATCAAATAGGGCAGTAGCTCCACGTACAAGGAAAAGCCAGTAATCTTTTGATAAGTTGAACGTATGTTGAAGCCTAGCAAATAGTCAAGTTTTCCCGCGATAAACCATCATCTCTAACCATCATCTCTAATAGTAAGGAAGCAAATACATGTAAGCCCAATCATGTGCTATCACTGTGTCATCAAGCAGCCAGTGAACAGTTGTAGTATTGCTTGAGTACGTATATATTCTTGTAGGCTAGCTTACAGGCCAGTGAATCGGCGAATTTTTCCGATCCTGAACTATTGACAGTGTGTATTTGTGCACATGCGTCTCCTATTTGATTGTGCCAATCAGAATAACAGTACGGAGACAACGCACATCGTGGTTTGAGGAAGAACTCCAAGACGCGCGAGACGAAATCATTAGAGATATTTTAAATTCGCGTTATCGTTTGGTAGCAGACTAAACTTCACTTTCCTATATATAACATAGAATAATCTGCTATTCAGTTGGCCACGAACTTTTGTGTGTTGTTATTTACGTGTGTTACGTCTTTACAGTGCTGTGTAAGCATTCTCCGCGGTAAGTCACGACAGTATCGGCCAGCGGGTGACGAACGAGCCTATAGGTACTTGGAGTATAGTCAGCTGTCAGAAAATAACGCGAATTTTGCATGTCTCTACAGTTCACTGAACTTGAAGGAGAATGACATGTGTGCACGTAAGGAATTGAAAACAAGTTGCTCCAGAAATTGTTTCACTATAATTTATGGTCCCTAACGATGACGTGTAAGGAAGTTTATTAATGCTTATTGCACATAATTTGCTTGTCCAAATATTCCATTCCCTTTAATTTTTATGTTTCGAAACAATTATCCATGCTCATATTGAGAAAAAAAAAGATTGTCGTGACTTAACGTTGGATGTCACCCTTCGCATTGAGTTTATCGTTTGCGATTTCATGAAATTATGTTAATTAAAATGACTACACTTTTCTTATTACTACACTGTAACATTTTACAAATGCCTCCATGTTTTGTCACTAATTGTTATATATGCGTTGGGACCTGACAATTTCGTGGCTTCTTCTGAGCACAGGCTAGAATTCAAACAACTGTATGTTCGTGTTACTTTCGCAACTGGCCCTAGACTTATCTGTAACCGCCTAGAGGACGCTGAGCCAATAACAAAGAAGTAACTAAATGCATGCGTGAGTGAGCAGCCAATAAGCTGGGCTTATCTGATACGTATAGACGGGAAAAATTCGTGGGTTCACTAATCTGTGGGCTAGCCTCCAAGAATATGTGTGTTAAAGCGGACAGCAGCTGTTCATTTGCTGCTCGCTGACACTGTGAAATGGGCCCGCATTTAGTTACATTGTTATTTTAGCTCATCGACTTCAAGGCGGTGTTAAATAAGTCAACGGCCAATTGTGAATTTAGCTGGAATTCTAGCTTGTGCCTGAAAGGGAACGCGAATTTTTCAAGTTTCTACTGATTCAGTAAACAAATATTCTTAGTGACTAGCGTAGGTCAGTGAAACCGCGGATTTTCCAGGTCTCTATACATGCATTAACTTTAAGACGGCGAACATCTCTTCATGATTTATAAATCCACAGATTTATGTTGTAAATAATTTTGCACCAACTTGTTTCTTTGCCTTGTGTGCACGTGTGCTGCTATACTTCACGGCCAGTGAGTGGATGTTTTTAGCTGTCAGCATCTTGGGGTTCTACCCGCAAATTCGTGGACGTGTGGTGTGGTAACCTTATTATGACTGACAGAGTCAAATGAGCGACGCCTCTGCACACTGCCAATTATAATGATAGCCGTTCACGTGGCAGAAATATATAATTTTATATTTTCATGACATAGTGTTCGTTTTGTGTACGTTACTTATGACTACATTTTCCACTAGTATAATTTTTTTTAGCTCTCATAGTCTTCCCATAGCAGCATGTTGAAGTCTAAATTCGCCTAGTTACGGGAACACAGAAATAACAAAACCCAAGTGACTTACTGAAATGAAATAATTTACACTAAAGCTATATATAATGCGCCATATGCTGAAGGATTAAAAAAAGCACAATGAAACACATTTGTACTTTTTAAAAAACTTGGAAACTGTAGAAATTTATGTCATTTATGGCAATTTTTAAACAAGGCAAAAGGACTTTGTTACGGGTTTTCAAATATGTTAGCATATGGCCTATAATGTATCATTTCAGTGTGAATTATTTCATTGGAGTAAGTTACTTTTTTTTTTTACTTATTCCTATATTCTAGTAACTTGCGAATCCTGACTTCAACATGCCTCTGTGGTAAAAATTGAGGTAAAAACTTTTTACAAATGGAAAATGTAGTCACAAGTAAAGTCTATAAAACGGACACAATGTCGTACAAATAAAAAAATTTTAATTTTGACCACGTGAACACGTTAAGCAAAGGTGCAGATGTGTACGTGAATCTTAGAAACAAGCTAGTGTAAAGTTCATTTCTCAAAAAATATATTACTCAGACGTTTAAAAAAAACCCCTGCAGTAACTTTTTAATTTATGAGTTTATTGCAAGGCATTTAATTTTACAAGCTATTTGTAGTTATATATTTCAATAAGTGGAGCCACAATTTTATGGCGAAAATATTTTTGCGTAAATTAATTTCAATGTCTTATGTGCACATCTGCAGCTCTGCTTTACGGTCTGACGTGTGGTGTCACAATTGTACTCTGATTGGTACAGTCAAATGAGAAACGTGTCTGAACAAACGCATGCTGCCAATAACCATGAAGCAAAGCTACCGATTTGCACGTAAGGCATTGAAACAAAGTGGTGCTGAAATATTTTCGTGACAGAATCGTGGCCCTATCAATAAGTTGTTTAACGGTATGTATAGTTAAAAAAAAATAAAATAAAAAAAAATTTCCAACATGGTTTGTAAAGCCACACCTTAATATTGCAGCCTTCCTGTCTGAAACGTGTTATAATGAAGACTTAATTTAATAAATTGTTCATACTATTGCAGTCAGACGAAACAGCGTACTGTGTTGAAAATATAAGAGACTTATGTGACGACACTCAATATGTCACTACAAACCCAAACTGCACTTCTGAGTAACTGCAGCGGACCGTCGACATTTCCGTATTCGCATGTGTAACTGCCATTACAGTATGTCGTTCATAAGGACGTAAATATAAGATGGGTCGAGACATGTAAATTATCGTGTCAGTATTTCCCGACCTCTTCTGTCTGGGCATTGTCGTTTTTAGCGTGTATTTCGAAATGTGTTAAGCGGCTGCATGTTGGTGTGCCGTTAACATAGTATCTCGTGTAGCTCTCTCAATATTTAAATCATTCTTGCGTGATGCACACGTGTTTATTTACTTTGCTTTCCTTTTGCCATTCTTAGGCACAATACGTTTAGATTGCTTAATTTGGTTATTTTGAGAGTTATTTCGTTATGTCATATTTAATGACATTGATTTATTGATGATTTATTCTACTGTTGGTTATATTTAGGGACTGGAAAATTTCGCGAATTCAATTACCTACAGGCTAGAATCCATTGTACTATGCATACTCAAGCCCCGTCTATTCGTTCATTGTCTGTTGTTAGCAGCTAGTGGACAAATAGTCGCTTGAGTATGCATACTACAATGGATTCTAGCCTGCAGGTCATTGAATTCGGGAAATTTCCCAGTCCCTAGTTATGTTGCTTTAGGCGCTTTCAAAAGTTCACTAGCTGGAGTAGGGTAGGTTCTCTCAGTCAAGTGATCAGGTTTTGGCGATCATCGGGATCTTGATAAACGCCATGTTATTTATTGTAGTCCTTTATCTTAGGGGCGTAACTATTGGGGAGTTTAAATGATAGGCAGAGGATATTAACTCAGCTATGTACTTTATTTAGGATTACAGCAGAATGGTCTAAGGTAAAATTAGATAGAGGAGATAGTATAGGAAGAGAGAAGATAGGAGGATATAGGGAAAGTGACTCACCCAGCTCTGAAGTAACGACCGCTCGCCGCCCAGGGAGAGATGCACTGTCCTGGTCACTGCCTACTGCTTGCTAGCCGACTGTCTCTCCCCTGGGGTTCGGAGCCCTGTCCGTAGTTCTCGCCCCCCCCCTTCCGTACGTCATTGCACCATCCTTTACTGCTTGGTCGGAAGAGGTTCGCGGGTAGAGTTCCGTTTTGATTGCTGATGTCGAGACACTAATTTGTAGGTTGTACAGTCGCAGAAAACTACGAGGTAAAGTCTTGCGCCATTTTACGAAAATACTTAGACGACACCCAAGCCGGCGTTCCGCTGTCCAAATTCTTGGCTTTCAATGCTGCTGTCGTGTTGCGCAAGGCTGCGACACTCAGCTCCACTTGTAACATCCTGTAATTCTGTTCAGGGTTTTAAGATGGCGAAAAAAAAAAGCAGACGTATTTTATATGCGTTAAAAATTTTGCTAACGTGATGTCCACAGCACATTCTTTAAACGCTTTGTTTTAAGTGAGATATAATATTCGTTCCATGCTTGATCCTTCGATATTTTGAACATAGTGCATTTATTTTTGCGCCAAATTGCGATTTTCGTCAAGTGCTGTGTAAGAAAGGAGTAAGCTGTAGGGTCGACATTTGGTCACGAGTAGACTTCACTTGGGTTAAGATTTTAAAACTGAAATTGTGTCTTACCTTCCTACCTTCGTGAGCTTTTGTAAACGCCGTATGTAGCGTGGTGTTATTCAAATTTGTTTCTTTCGAAATTTGTGTTCTCCCCTTTGACTGTACGTAGTCTACTCCTGTTTTTGGTGGAAATATTTCTGCACCAGTTTGCTTCAGTGCCTCGTGTGCACATTGTGCACATCTGCTTCATGGTCAATGATTGGCTGAATTTAAGTACCACGTGTCTTAACGTTTTACTGCAAGTCCCTAATGTATGTTATTCGCAGTAACCGTATTCTGACTGGGAGGGTCAAATGAGAAACGTGTTTACACAAAGACAGTCTGCAACAGCAAAGCAGCAGAACTGCAGAGGTGGAACTAAGACATTGAACCAACTTGTTGCAGAAATATTTTCGCGAAAATCACTGTGAGAATTCTGGCATGTTGGTATTGATCGTTTATGATTGGCAGGGACGGGAATTTTTGGTGAGAAGATTTTTGCCCCACTTTGTTTCAGTGCCTTACGTGCACACCTGCAGCTCAACTTCAAGGTTATTGGCACAGAGTGTTTTTGTGCAGAGTCATTATTGATTTGACTGTGCTAATCAGTACACGGATAACTGCCACACATCACGTCTGTGATTTGTGATTTTAACCTCCGCATGCTGGGTGTTACGGCATCCAATCACTGACCACAAAGCTGAGATGCAGGTGCGCACGTAAGGCATTGAAACAAAGTGAGGCAAAAGTCTTTTCGCGAAATTTCGTATCTCTGGTTATTAGTACAATAACGTCGAATCGTGCTAATTGTCGTATAATAGTGATTGGTCAAAACACTGTTTTGGTGCCGGATGCATGTTGTTATTGTCATCACTCTTGTACTTCCCAAGCTAAATACTTGCACGCTTAATGTTAGACGCTAGACTCGTGTGTATTATTAATGCTAGAACCAGATATACTCTAACATTGGCTACTGCTGCTCCAGTTAGCAGCCAGTTCCACTCAACTTCAGTAGGAACGTAATGTGTTTGTTTACTTACAGGTAGGGGCGTGCACATTTCGTGTTATTATTTCGCGATAGACTAGATTTCACTGGCCTATACTCGCCGGAACACACTCCGTCACGCTACTGTCGTATAGCTAGGGCCATGAAATTTTTGGTGAAAAGAATTTAGCCCCAGTTTGTTTCAGTGCCTTACGTGCACATCTGCAGCTGTGGTTCAAGGTGTTATTGGCAGCGTATTTTTGTGTAGTGACGTTTCTTACCTGACTGCGTCCATCACAATGACGTCACTCCAACACCACACGTCTGTGATTCGCGGTAAGAACCCTAAGACATGTGACTGTTAAAACGTCTAATCACTGGCCACAAGGCAGAGATGATCGTT
>PNEQ01126441.1:41790-88100 GCA_003012365.1 Medauroidea extradentata
TGAAAACACTGACACAACGTAGCTGTCTGCAGACCAATAACATGCATTAAATATTAAACTAGTGGCATTCTTATTGGCTCAATCAAATAGGGCAGTAGCTCCACGTACAAGGAAAAGCCAGTAATCTTTTGATAAGTTGAACGTATGTTGAAGCCTAGCAAATAGTCAAGTTTTTCCGCGATAAACCATCATCTCTACTCATAATGCACCGAAACAAACTGGGGCAAAATGATTTTCGCGAAAAATTTATGGCTCTGCATACAGCCTTCGTATCTTTGTCTACCCGCAGTACGGGATAGTGAGCATTGCACAGTTGACCATAAGTCATCGGTAGAAATAATGAAATATCGTGAAAATATTTTGTGTCAGTATACCCTTGAAAACACTGAAGTTTCTTGCAACGTGTATGGTTGGGCGATATCTGGCACTCCGTAGCTGTTTGCAGACCAATAACTGGCTTCAAATATTAAAATAGCAAGGTTCTTATTGGTTCAGCCAAATAAGGCAACAGCTTCACGTACAAGTGAAAGCCAGTAATATTTTGATAACGTGAACGTACGTTGAAACTCAGCAAATAGTCAAGTATTCCAACGATAAATCATCGTTAGAGGCACGATTATTTCGCGTATGCATCTGGTAGCAGCTTAGACTTCTCAATCCTGTACGCGCACCGGCCACAGTCGTGTATTTATTGGCTTCTTAGCGTAGAAGAGGGTGATACCACATGAGTTCACAACGATTTATTTCCTTATTCCTTACTGGTTTGTAGTCGTCAAACGTGTAGGCTATCTGAACTACTGTTGTCCGATCACAGTAATGACAGTGAAGTATACGCTGTTGACGTTCAACCTCACCTAGAATCAATACGCGAAATAATCGTGCCTCTACTCATCATCTTTAATCTTTGTGTGGCGTGTCTGAAGGACTTTTTAAACCAAACTGCCGGCCAACAGGAGAGGTCATGAGCACACATTAACTTGAAGTTTAGTCTGCGGTTAGATAATAACAGGATTTGCAGGTCTGTATTTACAGGTCGGTTACCGACTCAAAGTTCTCCAGTGACAGTCAAATAAGAGATGAATATATTTTTGGATTCTAGATTGTGTCAAAATGAATTCACGAATTTTTCTGGCCCTTCGGCGAAAGGCACAAATTCGTTAACCGGTATATTGGTAACAGTTTTGTGCAAGCGAATGAGTACAACATCACACTATTTAGACTATTTAGAGTGATGAATTCTTTGCATTTTTGCAGTTAACAACATTTTTGCAGTGATAAAAATGTCGTTTCATACTAGCCTAGCCAGTGTCTGTTGATTTCTTTCTTTTCGACAGACAGTTGAGGAACATTTTCCTTTAATTGTCTTTTATTTACTTAGAGATGATGGTTTATCGCGAGAATTTTTTGTGCCAACATGCCCTTGAAAACGCTGTAGTTTCCTACAACATATGTGATTCGGTGATATACTTCTGACGCAAGGCAGCTGTCTGCAGACCAATAGTAGGCATCAAATATTACAATATCGGGATTCTTATTGACTCAGTCAAATAAGGCAACAGCTCCAAGTACAAGATAAGCCAGTAACCATCTGGTAAACCGAACGTGTGTTGAAATCCAGCAAACAGTCAAGTTTTCCCGCGATAAACCATCATCTCTAACCATCATCTTTACTTATGAGCTATTTATCTCTGCTATACATTTACAGATCCAAGTCTACCTGTGAGAGGCGGGAAGTGCTGCGTTTCTATAACGTGTTAAATAGTTCTAACTTATTGTATTGGTTTGGTTTCTTGTTTCAGAGGCAGCTGTAGAAGATGTCGTCGGTAAAGGTGGCAGTGAGGGTTCGCCCCTTCAACAACAGGGAGATCTCAAGAGAGTGCAAATGCATAATAGAGATGGAAAACAACACGACATGTGAGTAATAGTGCCATATTTCTGTACTTAACTTCATAGCGATGCAGCGTTTGCTAATTTACTATAGCTGTTTAAACGTCGGATACACGTTATATACCTGTGAAGTTAAGAGGAAGGTAGTTTTCACTTTAATTTCTGTATTTTTCGTCATAATTATTGTTTAAGATTCACATGTAATAGTTTAAATTTATTAGAGTACAGAATGATAACATTTACGATGACTTAAGCAGTTATACTATAGTTCCGCTGTGGCATCTGAAATCGTCCGAAATAGTTAACCAATATTCGACTCCTGACTTTTCTACAGGGTAGACTTAAACAGGCATTCCGTCAATGCTAACTTTAAATAACTAACAGTCTTACTCCGTGTCATAACTTAGCCAGCATTGTAATAAAGAAATTCAAGTACATTCCATTATCTGAACCGACACATTTGAATTAACATTTGTCCCTCCCCATTAAGGACGTTAAGGTGGCAAAAATGCATAATTTTATGTTTGTACGGCATACTCGCGTTTTAATGTTTGAAAATAATTTAACATCCGTAAACCTCTCGCGGAGAGATTTTCGTACAGTTTAGTAGAGTTATTTTCAATTAAAAACGCGAATATTTTTGAAATTAGGTTATTATGGAGGCCTAGATATTATCATACTAAAATTATAAAATTTCAGTTTTCCCTTTTTTGTGAATTTTGTTGTTTCAAGCACTTAATTTTCTAAATACAGTTTTAATTTTTTTTTTTACTGGAAAGTAAAGCTACTACCACATAGTGCTACATAAATAAACGTCTGCTGATAAAAGTCTCATCGGATTTTGATGAGTAGTTCAGATTTTATTGACTATTGAGTATTCCAGTCGTCCGCCTTTCCATGCCCTTTAATGTCATGCTAATATGTTTTATGCTATTTTTGCGATAGTAATTTTTAAAGACCTAAATGAAAGCAGGTATCAAAATTTCATTTTGCAGTTTTATTTAAAATTGTTTGCACCACGTTGGCTTTTTTTTTTTTTTTTTCAGTCAAGACAGTTAATGCTATGGTTTTTGCTAACTATGCAACTAACGAAATTTTTGTTTGTGACTTATTAATCGAAACCGTTTAATTTCTTACCTTGAAGTAAAGTTAGCTATCACGGCAAGAACCATTTTAAAGAACACTACCCAACATATTTAATTAGTGTTGTATGCTATTGTTTATGCTGAAAGAAATTATCTTTTCGAAATTGGCATGTAGAATGGAGCATGACTTTAAGAGTGAGTGATAGTCACCTTATTGTAGTTTTGTATTTTGTGTCATAACTTTTCTTCTGGGTAAATTAATGGAACTTAAACTTAACTGCAGAGTAGGTTACTTATTGATAGAATTTTAGAAAGTAAATTTATTTGTCGTTACTGTTGATACAGATCAAATTTCAGTTATGAAAGTAATAAGAATTTTTAAACTGCAATTAGATATGTAACAACAGTAACGACAAAAATATATTTCCAGTGCATAACATTCTATCTGTATGTATTGTATTCCGTGATTAGGTTAAAGTTCCAAAATTGTACCCCAAAAAAATTTAAGACACAAAATACAAAAATTCAAGATTGTGACTATCGCTCTCAAGAGGCAGTGTCACCTCATTTGTTAATAATATTTATTTCCGTTTATTAAATTAAGGATGTGATGAATAACCGGCTGTGTTTATTTATATAAACAGTACATTACTATTAGGTGCGTATTATTGGATGAAATAGGTACTGGGAGTTATTTAGTGTTTATTATTGTGTGAGAGAGAAGTTCTACGTTAAAATTTAAATTAACTTAATTATTTGAAAGTTACTCTTTAATCGTTCGAATCCAGTATACGTAATGAGAGGTTAAAGTAATTAGTAGAGATGATGGTATATCACGAAAATGTTTTGTCCCAACATAGCCTTGAAAACACTGACACAAAGTAGCTGTCTATAGATCAATAACGTGTATCAAATATTAAAATAGCGGTATTCTTATTGGCTTAGTCAAATAGGGCAGTAGCTTCGCGTACAAGGAAAAGCCAGTAATCTTTTATAAGCTGAACGTACGTTGAAGTCTAGCAAATAGTCAAGTTCTCCCGCGATAAACCATCATCTCTAGTAATTAGCTACGTTGCTATTGATACAATTTCAGTTAACTGTTGCCAATATTTTAATCTGGAAGGAATTAAGAAAGATCCATCATAATAGGTGACACTGGCTTTTAACCTCAAGCGGGCAGGAGATCCCGAAGAACTACCTCGGCAGGTCGGAGAGAACTCGCTGGTCCTAGGAACAGTATTACGGGGACATATGTGACCTGGGCGGAGTGTGGTAGCCCTTTGTTTCACGACCCGGTTGCGGCCCTTCTAATAGGGTCAGCAATAAAGCCCCACCGCTCCTCGGGCGGCCCCTGTGTGGTCGTACTCTTCGTCGGTTATTGGAATTCCTTCGTCTTCCGCCATGAGTGTAATGACCTATCGTCTTTCTCTCTAGTACACTTACTGTAATTGACTTACGAGTCCACATAATTTCCGTCTTAAGATTCTTCGCATTCCGAGTCCGCGTACATGCGTGGGCGTATCTAAGGGAGGGAGTATGAAGGGGTGTTAATTTAAAACCACCCGTCTCCTGGAAACAAGAGGATTTTTTGACGTTTATAAATTTTTTCACTAAATTTCGTTTAAAATTTTACAAAAACATGTACGGTAGAAATAATGACGTTTGTTTTGTCAGCATTTAGAAACGTCAAACACAGATAGCCATTAATACTATCTGCGATGACGCATTGTAAAACACACTACACAATCAGTTTCTGCTACACCCTTACATGACGTGTTTCGTCGCATCATTTGGACCACATTAAGGTTTTTATATTCATTAACCCCTCCCCTCTTCGCTGTTTCGCACGAACGTTCTAGTCGCAGTGTAAAAACTTGAGGCAAAATTGCGTACTTGTAAGGAGAAGCAAATTACGCTTTCGTTTAAGTAACAGTTTTTTTTGCATACGTCAGGGAAATATTCGTGAGGTACAGGTACGTTACATGAACGTGAATGTGGCCATATTTAGTAACTTCACTGTGATCGATAAGCAGGGAATTGAGAAATGAAAATTTCGCGAGTGCACGGTCACCTTCGTTTTCAACGTCTTTTTTTTTATTTTGATATTTGTACCAGATTTTTTTTCTTGTTTCAGACATAAACTGTGATTAAGGGCCGATATCATAAACCTCTTTCGAATGACAACCAATTACTATTCCCCTAGAGAAAGCATTGGTGAGCAGTTGGTTGTCATTCGAAAGAGGTCTATTGATACGGCCCTAAATCTTTCTCTTAGGAAATTTGTGTATCTTTCATAGTTTTTACGTAATGAGTCGTAAACGTCAAACTTTGCACTTTACGATTTTATGCACGCCACTAAAACCAGATGAGATACCAAACCGAAAAAAATTACAGTGTATAACAATGTTCTAGGCTGTGATTTAATATTTTCGATCAGCATTTTTATTAAATACAAGAATATCAGAAGAAGGTTACTGCGACACCACACATCTGTGATTGGCGGGTTGTGAACCCTAGACGCTGAGAATTATAAACGTCAAATCACTGAACTTGAAGCAGAGATAAGGTGTTCACTTAAGACATTGAAACAAGTTGGTAGAGAACTCTTTTCACAGAAATCACTGGCTGTAAATATTACGGTTATATTAAGGCGGACGCCTACCCCGCGCTTCAAATCCGTTGCAATGTGTTCGTAAACAGGTTTTTTCTACGAAACAATCCCACGCGTGTCCATTGTGCCAACGTACGAAAAGAAAACACACTTCAGACAAAACCCTCCTTGACCACAGAATATTTAAGAATACAGAAGTGAAATAGCTGGTATGACAGCGAACACACGCCAGCAAAATGGCTTCCCTGGCCAGCAACGTGGCGGAGACGCCTACCGCCAATCAGCGTAATGTGGCTGCCCTGCTAGCCGGCAACCAGGCCAATAGGAAACCTACTGTAACATGCAGGAGCCAGACACGGGGCTAGAATCAACAGCCTCGGCCGGCCAATAAGCGGCGAAGTTATCCCGTGTCAAACGAGCCGCCACGTCATTTCATGTCTGCATTACTACTTAGCCTGTGCCGTGACGTTGGCTCAAGACCTTCGTGCCCGCATTCAGCGGCTGCTCGTGGGTTGTTGCCAGGTAGGGCTGCAGTTGCCAAGAGCTGTACAGGGTTGTGCGCTGGTTGACTCTACAGCCACTGACACGCTGATGTACAGGTGCCCCTTACTACTGAGTGGTCACAACACATCTAGTAGCTAGCAAATATTTCATGGCCATTGGTTTACGGCCCGTTCAGCAATAATGTACAGTTCTGACTATCTGCAGCCCCACCTGGCAACAACCCACGAGCCCCCACTGCCCGCATTACAGGATAGTTGCACGGGCGTCAGGGCAAAGGGTAGAGGGGACCCATCTAATCCGTATGTGGGGGCAGAAACAGCATTTCGCCCCTCCTCTTCTGAGCCCTCCTTAAATGGTATCACTGTTGACATTTCAAACTAAATGTGGCGGAAATCTAATCAAGATCACATATATGTCAAGCATGTGCTGCGAGCTAACATTTTTATTTCGCACTGAGAAGCTAAGAATGACTGAAAGATTGTTCAGCTGTTGAAAATTGTACTGAATCTTCCTATGGCAAAGTTTTGAGTCTCTCTCTCTTTCTGGAGCTGTGCTGTGGTCAAAAGGCCGGCACAATCCACAAAATCATGAACCAACCTCTGTTAACCTGTGGTATAATTATTCGGACAGGAGTCCCTTAAATACACCGCCACCCATTTTCGCTTCTGTACAGCTAGCTGTTCTTTGGCTTCATGCGTTTCAACTCAAATGTTTCAATAAAAAAAAAAAGAAGTTTTTTTTTCTTTCGTACTTTTTTCTCCTTTAAATTAGAACTGTCAGAGTTAATGTTTTACGTATTTATGACTTTCTGTTTTTTATAATGTACGACGTTTTAATGCATACAAACGGTTGCGTAATTAGCTGACCTCTTGCCATCGCGGAAGGGAATATGAGGGGAGGAGATCCATGACATTTTTCAAGCGGTGACCACCGCATCCTTTCGTTGGGAAACAGTGGACAATGGAAGCACATATTTTAATTACTGCCATCATTTCCCACTGGGCCAGTGCGGAAACTGCTTGCTTCAGACTTCAGTAACGAGCATAAAAAAAAGGGGGGGGGGATGAGAATGATAGAGTGAGGGAGAAAAAGAAAGATAGAAAAAGAAGAAAATAGAAATCTATTCCACATACACATGCGTTTGGGAGAGTTGTCCGCAAAAAAAAATTGTGATGAGCTCGCATTGCATCAAAGGAAAATTTTTCCCACCTCTATTAAACTGCTACCTTGCAAAAAGCAAAAAAGAAAGTAAGAAAACATTTACGCCACGTACGGCTACATTCCGTACTAAGTAATTAATTAAATAAAACAGAAAAGAGGAAAATAAATGTGTTTTCCCGCAGTGTACCAAACAGGTTAATTAACAAACGAAACTAGTAGTTTTAATTATGTGCCGGAAGTCTGGTTACTTTGACGGGGATTGTACCCGAAGCACAATTTTTCTTTTAAAAGTTTGCTGTGATGTCATAAACAAAAATTACCATATAATATATTAAAAATGGTTTCGAGAAGTTTGCCGATACTATCATTGTCATTACTTTGAAATTTTGAGCGTTAGGTATTTGCAGCATTAAATCCAAGGAATGAAAGTTTAAATTTGATTCTAAAAAATTTTTTTAACCACCGAAATGTTATTTTGAAAGTGTATTTCAAATTCTTATCACTGCCCCAATATGTTATACTTGTTCTTTAGTTTTTATTATTGTATTAAAATATACACTTTTCAAAAAAAATATTACTGTAAGTTTCGTTCGTCATTTGCTCGATACGATGGAAACTGGTTAGTTATTTTCGTAATTTTTTTTACCATGGTATATACAAACGACTGGCGGAAAAAGAAAATAAAGCCGTATTAATTAAATAGTTACTATCCAGTGTTATATATTTGAGTTATTAATATTGTCTGCTTTTTTTATTTTAAGGTGTTTCTGATTTTAACCCTCTTGTTTTGTCTCTTAATGATCTTGTTAAATACGAGCTGTTAAAACTCTGCCTATTCACAGGAACACGGTCTAAAAGGCTTCCAAAAGTAGCATACTCAGTTGATCACGAATCACGTGGGGTACAATCATTACCAAGTAGGAAATAATCATAAGTATAAAATAGAATGACAACCTGTGGAGCACTGCACCAGGCTGTATAATACGCAGAGTTAGTTAAAAAACCATTACCTAAACTATAAAAATTGTCAAAAAGGTACAGTTTAAATTGTATAAAAGATGAATATTCATTACCTGTAACACCGAAAAAAAAAATCCTTGCATTTATGTTTTGATATGTTGAAAAAAGTTTAATAATGAATTAGTTTTTGTATTTTTGGAAAAATAAAAGGCATATTTTTGTTAACGAAGAAAAACTTTTTCAAGCTCATCTGTCATATGATTCGTTTGCGTGTACGTAAGAAAATATAAAAAATTTCGTATACAATAATTTTAGAATTTATTATGTATACATCGGTGAAACGTTTATGGCCCAAACATATGTGCGTACAATAAATGCTACAGTTATCGTAAACAAAATTACTGATATTTCCGTACGTAAAACAACTGTTACGACGGGGTACCTTTAAGAATGCTTACTTGCACAATGTTCTTTCTGAAGAATTCATACATGAAATTTGTACTTTAGCCTGCCAAAAATAATACTCGGTTAATTAATTTTCTAATAAATACATTAAAAATTAAATTAAATTTTTTCAGTACGACAAATAGTAAACGTTCCTATGTGATACTGATACACAATTGAAACTGTACCTTTCTATGTTAATATTTTTTGGTAACAATTTTCAACGAGCTCTTCAATTGTAGTCAGATGCAGTGTTTCACAAGTAAACACTCTATACTTCTGTCTTAAGGCCAGGCTCTCTAGGTTCTACTTTTTAGCAATAATAATTTTTTACGCCTAAACGAGAGTAGGTATAAAAAATCTGTGCGGCAGTTTTGTTTAAATTTGTCTTCTCCATGTTGGCTGATCTTTTTCAAGGCAGCGAATACTGTAATTATGCAACTAACGAAATTCTGATTCATTGCCTTTTTAGGCGCAACCGTGCAATTTCTTGCTTAGAAAAAATTATCTATCAACGCAAATACCAATTTAAACAAATCCGCTAGACATATTTTTGATATCTGCTCTGTTTCGGTTAGTAATAATAATAATAATTATTATTATCATCGAAAAAAACAGTAGAAACTAAAGAGCACGGCCTTAATGATTATAGGGAGACTTTTCAGTGTTTGCATGTGGTTTAGTCACGAACAACACCATTTCGCTCGACGAATAACTAACGCCGAACTACGATAACGATAGTCAAATCGATATTCATGCACACGTGCTGAAGTGTAACGACATGTCGTTCTTTAACTTATCGTAGTGCGATAAGCTTGTAATCAGGCCGCAGGGTCATCAACGTCGCTATCACGGTGTAGGTATACTCTGTCCCACGAATGAGTTCAGTTTTCTGTCGTTGACTCTGGCGTAGTATCTACTCTATGGTTTGTTGTGGTTCACATGGTTTCGACGTTTGCCATCTGTCAGATAGGCGCAGTCGTCCGGGGAATAGGCTATGTATTTTCATGAAGCTGTTATAAAAGGCCACTATGGTAGGGCGGGCAAGAGAAATTTCATCTTGAGGTGTGCAAAGAGTAATCCGAGTAAAGTTTACGCGCATCAAAGAACTCACGAGAACAGCTTCTCGATCTGCTCCCACTCTTGGCCTACGCTCGAGCAGTGTACACGGCTGTTAGCGGACGAAACTGACCTATTGGCACAAAAAACTCCAACAATAGACATAACCAAAACCACAACAAAATGAAAGTGTTAAAAATATCGAAGAATCAAGTGGGAAAAAAAAAAACAAGTAAGTATAATGTGTGGTATAAATTACGCAACGTGTGAAAAATGTGCTGCATACGTCTTATTTAGTAAAATATTAAACAAATATGTATGCCTAATATATGTGGTTTATTGAGAATTTTTAAATGTTTGTTACAATAGGAATTCACTATAAGAATGTAATATTTTGTGGACGTACGCCATTGCTCATGTTTTGTTGATCAAACTTGTGTTAAAAGACAAAGTACAAAAAAAATCCAATCCCAGAGGTATTCGGTCAGTTTTTATTTTTTATATTTTTTTATTTAAAGATAGAATTCTTTCAGATTGAGATGACACCCGGACACAAAATATGGACACAAAATAACCAGATTCCCAATAAAAAGTGGAATATGACAAAAATAAAGGAGGAAAAAACAACTGTGGACAACAAACAAATGACAGAACTTGTGTCGTGTTTTCTTCTGTCATTTGTTTGCTGTCCACTTATGTTTTCTTTCTTTTTTGTCTTATTATGAAATTTTTCAATTGAGAATCTGTTTTTATGTCTATTTTTTGTGTCTGGGTGTTATCAAAATCTAACTGAATTCGTCCTTAAGAATTCTTGCTGTTTAAACAAAAAAATATGTTGGATTGCTTTTTTTTTTTTTTGTACTCTGTCTTTTAACACAAGTTTGATCAACAAAACAGGAGCAATGTCGTATGTCCACAGACCAATACATGCTTATTGTTTTTTTACTCCCTCCATATTAAAACCACGAATTGCTTACCCGGCGCCTCCACCAAAATTGTATATACTTAATCTTCGTCTCACCATACGGATTAATTCGTTATCACAACGGATGCGTAATTAGGCCTTATTATAAATGATAGATAATATTAACTCAACTATGTACTTCACTTATAATCACAGTAGAATGTCCTCAGATGAAACCAGCTGGAGGAAAGAGTGTAGGCAGAGAAAAGTTAGAAGGCTACAAGGATAGGACTCACCCAGCCCGGAAGCCACGACGTCTCGCCGCCCAGGGAGAGATAAGCTGTTCTGGTCACTGCTCGCTCGCCGACTGTCCTCCCTGGGGTTCGGAGCCCTGTCCACAATTCTCTCTCCCCCCCCCCCCTCCGTATATGTCATTTCGCCACTCGTGATTAGTCGAAAAGGAGGTTCGTGGATGGAGTCCCTCTTTGATTGTTGATGTCGAGACGCTAATTTATAGGTACGGCTCGGTAGTTTTCGCGAAAAGATTTTTGCGTCACTTCGTTTCAATGCCTTACGTGCGCACCTGCATCTCTGCTTTGTGGTCAATGATTGGCTGCCGTAACACCCAGCGTCTGGAGGTTAAACCCGCAAATCACAGACCTGATGTAACGCAGTTATCCATGATTGGAACAGTCAAATTAATAACGACTCTGCGCAAAATCACTCTGTCAATAGCTATGAAGTTGAACTGCAGGTGTGCACATACGGCACTGAAACAAAGTGGGGCAAAATTCTTTTCGCGAAAACTACCGGGCCCTATTTATAGGTTGGGTTGCACAGTGGCATTTTACGAAAATGCTTGGGCCTATAGAGACCCATGTCGGCGTTCCACTGCCCTATTTCTTGGCCTTGAACGCGGCTGTTGTTTTGTGCAAGGTTGCGACCTCTAGCTCCTCCTGTAACAAGACGTTTTGACATAACCTGGTGCTCGACAAAACCTGGTCATGTGACTGAGCAAACCTCCTTTTTCATCAGCTCGTGATTTCTTCAAAAACCACATATGGAGATGAATGTGAGGGTATTTGAGGGAAATGAAAAAATAGGGGGGAGGGCAATGGCTTATCATTTCCCGCGAGGCTGGGAGCTGGACCATGTCGACCTCCAGGATGTTGGGCAGGGGGAGGGGGGGGGGGGGTCAACGGTCCGAGTGAACGTCCCGATAGTCATTTATCTTACTCGACGGGTCGTCTTACCCTCTACCCTATACCCCTAGCGGCAGGTCCCCGGGGTTGGTAAATAAATGACCTGCATGCGAACACTAGCCCTGTCGGAGAGAAGAAAAACAGAAGAGTCCTTACTCTTTAAAACTATTTCTGTGTATTTGACGAACATTTTATTCTACTAGCCCGTGTAATAAAAGTAGGTACATATTTTATCCTTTCAAATTGGGCTGATTAGTTTTAAACATAACCAGAGCTTGATTTGTAATAAGTCTTAAGGAGGCAGTTTCATAGATTTATTGATATTATGTTTGCGTACTTGTAATTAATTTTTATTCCTTAATTTCGAAATTCAGAGCCAGTAGGGACATCCAGCATTACTTAAATTTACTGATGTGAGACTAGGATCAGTAAATTATTACAGTTAACCTCAAATTACGCTTACACCTATCAAAACAGTAACGATATATGAACAAATATGATCTTGTAAACACATTCTATGTTCTGCTTGGCCTGCTTTTTAAGTAATTAACGTAGAATTTAAGTTATGAAAGAATTTAATTACAAACACGGATTTAGAGATTCATTCCCCTTCAAGAAAATTTTCAAAGTAAATCGTTTTCAATTTTCAAAAATTTAGCTGCTCGTACAGTGCAACCGGAATATTTAAAAACTTACATGTGGTGTTACTTACTCTTTTATTTAAAATGTTACTTTGGTGACAATGTAATTTTCTTATTTTTTTACTCAAACCATTTCGTAAAACTGCTATTAAACTTGATATAAAGATTATTGCGGAGCTGTTTTAACGGAAACACAGTTTTTGTTATCAGTACAATATACTTTAAACAAATATAATCCTTGCGACATAATTTCTTGTTGAGTTGTAGTTTTTTTAAGATCAGCTTGAAGTTTCAGTTTTTTATGCTATAATTTAATGTGTATGTGTATATATAAACTTACATGCTGCAATGTAATATATACACATATCAATTGTAGCATTAAAAAACTGAAACTTAAAGCTTGTCTTAAAAAATTTCAACTCAACAAGCGAATATGTCGCAAAGTTTGAAGTGTATTGTAGTAATAGAAAAAATTGTGTTTCCATTAAAAAAAACTACGTAGTAATATTTATGTTACGTTTAATAGCAGTTTTACGAAATGGTATAAGTAAAAAAAAAAAACATTTTAAAAGAAAATTATATTGTCATCAGAGTAACATTTCTAAGAAAACGTAAGTAACACCAAATATATTTTGTAAATATTTCCTTTGTACTATACGAACAGCAGAGTTTTTGAAAACCAACAACTAGTAGATTAACTAAAATCGCAAATGAATTCAAACGGAATTGACTGAAAAAAAAAAAAAAAATAGCGGGTTCACAAATTTTACTTTAAAAAGTGCAGGTCGCAACCTGAGTTTCACATTCATCCGGTTAGTACATTTTGAGGTACGGAAGTTTGAAAAGACCGTTTTTAGCCATGTTGGAGGGCTTAGAAACGGTGTATTTAATGAGCGTGGCGTCTTAACAATGAGGTTCCGACCTTGTTTGAAGTTTGTTTTCTTTTCGTACGTTGGCACAATGGGCTCACGTGGAATATTTTCGTAGTAAAAACCTGTTGACGATCACACTGCAACGAATTTGAAGCGTAGGGTAGGCGGCCGCCTTAAGTAACGATTACTAGGAGCTGATCCGTTGCAACTTCATCTCGCAGCTTGTGAAAGCGAATACATCTGTACTAAAAAAGGGAATGTACAGTATTGAATCATTGAAATTATATAATTAGGGATGATGATTTATCGCGGGAAAACTTGACTGCTGGATTTCAATATATGTCCAGCTAATAAATTGATAACTGGCTTTCGCTTGTGCGTAGAGCTGTTGCCCTATTTGACTGAGCCAATCAGAATTCCGGCATTGTAATATTTGATGCCTATTATAGGTCTGCATATATCACCCAACCATATATGTAGTAAGAAACCACAGTGTTTTCAAGGGTATGTTTGGTAAAAATATTTTCATGATAGACCATAATATCTAGATATAATGTACCTTCTGCAAAATAAATGTCATTGATTACGAAATACAATGTAATTATATGAGTAAATATTGTAAAAGTTTAAAACTTCCGTTTTTGGGAATTTTTTCCGTTTTCCTGTTGGCTACCGAAAATTCCCGAAAAACGGGAAATGTCCCGCTATATGGCAACACTCGGGCTGAATGACGTCTCGTACGACGGCACGCGGACTATTGCCGGGGGAGGAGTGATGGAGTGACCTGAGGCCGACCCGTGTATTGATTGGTCGGGTCCAAGTTCACGCTGCGTAGTGGCGACCCGTGCGTGTCGTGTCGAACAGTGTTGCCACCGTACCTGTTTCCCAACTAAACCTGGCTATCTTGAAGGCCAGTTTAGTTGATTGAAAAAAAAAAACTAATTATATACTAATCAAAGAAAACGTGTTCATTAGTAACTTGCTCCCATTGAAGATTCGTTTAAAAATAACACTTATTGTATTGTTATAATTGTTAGTAGGAAACCTTGAAGATTTTGAATTTTATCCGTTCGAAATACGTTTTTTTTTAATATGGCAATTTTTGGTTAGGGCCGTATAAGGCAGAAGCAAATACTTTTAAACCTAATCTTGAATGTAAAAGTTCGTCCATCATGGCTATTGTTTATTATTTCTGTGTGGCCTTCGGTCGTTACATTTAGCGTCCTATTATCAAAATAAGTATTCAACGATACAAAGTTCCAATCAGCAGCACGACACAACCACTCAGTCTGTACAACCTTACTACATTTGTAGCTAGCCTCTGGGTATTACTATGCGACACGACTGTTAGGTAAAGTGCCAGATAAGTTTATCTTCAAGGCATCTATCTGGAATTCAGCCCAGAGGTTGGTAATACCGGCCCTAAGAATTATTGTGCGCTCGTATAGTTACAGTAAGTATTAGCAGTTATGAAGAAATTCACTTTTTGAAATAACGATTTGATTTTGGATTCTCTAAACGACAAACGCCACGTATGTATTAGGCCAAGTACTCATGAATACCATGTCACAATTGTTACAATACTTTCGTGGGATTCAGAGATTAATTACATAAATTATATGTAGTAAAAACATAAAATGTAAACATAATTTTTGCTCTCGTCACGCCAGACATCGCACATCAATCGCTAGACCCACGTTTTACGTTGCGGCTTGAATTGTTTACATACTGTGTTTTGGCAAAAGCCACACTGATATATTTCACTTGCATGATAAACATGTCTATTTTTGTATTTAAAGCACTTAATTATTCACGAACATTGTCATTCCACAATACTCTCGGACAGAATATTGACGTTAACGAACATGTTTCTTTCTTCGCGGCACTTCAGTGCACAACTACGTCATTTGCTTGTACCGATAACTTTGCGGTAATTTTCTTTCTTGCAAATACAATCCTTCACGTCCTACATCCTTTTGCAAGCACAAGAAGGCTACACAATTTGAGGTTAAGAGAAATATAAACAGGAACATTCTTTTGACACGAGAAATTAACTTAAAAACATGACAAACAAGGTTAAAAATTAAACACCTGATATTTTCGACGCCATATTTAACTGCAGTATACGCCTTATCTAAAGCTTACCTCAGGGTAAAACAGCAAGGAATTTATCTTCTGTATATTGGCATATCTAGAGGAAATTCGTCATCTACCATGAAGATAATGTTTACCCAGAGTTGGTTAGACCGGCTCTTAAAAGCGAAAATATAATTCCTCGCCTATAGAACTAACCTCAATGTTATAACTGAGTCACACGGGAAGTAGGCTTACTATCGCCTTCGTTAAGATGGGCGTATCTATTGAGGAAATCCGGACACGTCATCGAGACATGATGCGTCACCCACTTGCTGTGGTTAGGGGATTTCTGGCATCTCGTGATCGAAATAACTATGATGAACTGTTTTATCCTCATTTATTATTACTATTACTATTATTATTATTATTATTATTATTATTATTATCATCGTACAGAACTCTCTTTAAAGAACTGAAATAGTGTTTCGAAATATCGACAGGGTGGTTTGTCTACCGTCCTAACGATCTTGTTTTTTTACTCTCTTCATGTTCTGCCTATACGTGTTCCTGTTGAGAACAAGGATTGTTATCGCCTTTTGTCTAAATTTATTGGGATAGGATAACATACAGACATAACCTGTTGGAATGATAGAGGAATTGCATTACGATTTGTATAAATAAGGTGTGACAGGTTAGACCCGGCCAGTGGCGTTGCGTGGTCGTGTTCCAAGGCGTGCGGTTTTAGCACCGACTATTCACATTGAACGCTTGGCAGTTATGTTGCACAGACAGAGATGTATTCCTGGGGGGTTAGTACCTTGCGTCTTGTCAGCTACTGGCTTGATAGTATACCGGCCCCTACCAAGGTATAAGGGTTGTGCGGACAACTGATTGTTATGTACAGTCATTGCTAGAGACATGCAAAATTCGCGTTATTTTCTGGCATCGACTAGACTCCAAGTGACTATAGACTCGTTCGACGTCTCCCGCTGGCCGATATTATCGTGACTTGACGTGGAGAATGCTTACACGGCAGAGAGGCCAATATTTGTAAAGACGTAACACACGTAAATGACAACACACACAAAGTCGTGGCCAATTGAATCGCAGATTATGCTCTGTTACGTATAGGAAAGTGAAGTTCAGTCTGCTATTAAATGATAACGCGAATTTTGCATGTCTCTAGTCATTGCTTATCGCCGCACGCATTGGGACTTGCCATGCTACGCCACTGACTGTCGTATTTAAGGCACAGATTCTCAATGTAGAGTAAGCTGCTTTCAAGGCTTTTTTCCCTGTAGCAAGTTTATGTGTTTCTTTTACTTGTCAGTGTATAAAAATACCATTGCTACCGTATACCAATGACGAGAGTCACGATTTTGTCACGAAAATAATTTTGCATCACTTTGTTTCAGCGTCTTAAGGGGGATGGTGCGCCAAAGCAGTGAATTTTCACCATTTTCGACATATCGTTTCCCCCTCGCTTATTATAGAAAATCTGGATTCGACACTCCGGAAATGATACTTTTCTACAACTTATTACATTACTACATGGTCACAGACTGTCTTATTTTTGGAGAAGTGATGGCAGATAGGAAAATGAGACATTTTTCTTATCTGCCATCATTGCTCCAAAAATAAGAAATGTCTGTGACTGTGTAATAAAATAAGAAGGCGTACAAAAGTGTAATCTACGGATTGTCGAGCCTTGATTTTCTATAATAAGCGAGGGAAAAAAGTTATGTCAAAAATTGTGAAAATTCACTGCTTTGACGCTCCTTCCCCCTTAAGTGGACACCGGCAGCTCTGCCTCACGGTTATTGTACCAAAAATAATAAGAAATTTGTGGTATCATACGTAGAGACACTGGTAAATCGCGGGAAAAGTTGATTGTTTGCTAGGCTCCAACATACTATTTATAACACTGAAGGTTTTGCACCTATATTGGCTATCGTTTATATAAAGCACTGTGTCCCTCTTCAACAGGCCCAATTAGAACTGAACAGTCGTAACACAAAACGCATGTGGTTTGCCAGAAAACTGTTCACACGTGTCACGATTGAGATACTACAGTTCATTGGAGACTATGTTAAATATTTTCGCGATTTTCCAGTGTCTCTAATCATACGTCTGCGATTTGCCAGTAGACCCCAAGACAAGTGAAGTTAAAACATCCAATCACTGAGCAGATGTGCACATACGCCACTGAAACAAATAGGTGCAAAAATCTTCTCGCCGTAAAATCATGGCTCTATCAATGACCTTGAAATATCCACTGGCTACTTATTGTGTTGTGAGCAGTCAGTAATAAGCGGCACCTACATATCAGCGTGTCAGTGGCTGTAGCGTCAACTAGCGTTCAAGCATATACCGCTCTCTGCAACTTGTGCCATACCTGCCAACAACCTACGAGATGCCTTTGCCTAAAATGCTGTCATGGCTGACGGCATGACGAGCCCTGAGAACATTTCATTTCAAGGAAACTAGTGACGGACTCCGTGAATGTCAACCTAGACACTTTGTTTGCCGAGCCCTTAGATAAAATCGTAGGGAAAATTCTCTTTCCGTGTGCAGCGGAAAGTGTTTCTGGAGATTCCTTAACACTGTTTTCTCACTAGCTGTGAGGTAACACCAGGCCGCAGACTGACTAGTGCTACAGACATGATGTGACGTGGCGGCACATTTGATACGGGCGATCTTCGACGCTTATTGGCTGCCTGAGGCTGGTTATAGCAGTCTCGTGTCTGTTTGGCTCCTGCGTGTTCCCATTGGCCTGGTTGCCATGCTGTATAAAATTATTCGTAAATTTACCACACCGATGTATAGGAGTGTTAAGAAAGTATATATATGGTAAAATTTATTCCGACACATTAATATCAGTGTCCCTATATGTTTTTATAAATTAGTCAACAATGCTATATATTCGCTTAATGCAAAGCTGATTTATGGTGTGTCATGCAGCGTGTGGGTTATAAACTTCCTATACTGTTTGGAAGTTTTTTTACAGTGTACCTACTACTAATATCAATTTACGAAGCATCATGGCAGGGCTGTAGATATAATAAAATGTATGGCAATATTTACTTGTTCGACACGCAGGGAAATAATCAAAATTGTGTCGAAATTGCCACGATTTTGAAATCGACATGGTGTCGAAATCGACATGGTGTCGAAATCGACATGGTGTCGAAATCGACATGGTGTCGAAATAGACATGGTGTCGAAATCGACATGGTGTCGATATCGACATGTCGAACTTTTATCGACAGCTGGTTCATGTCGAATGTCGATATCAAATTTTGGATGTCGCACATCCCTAGTTTTCGGTAGGTGTTTCCGCCACGTTGCTGGCCAGTGAAGCTATTTTGCCGGCGTATGTGGTTGAAGAGGCCGTTCTAGTGTTTCAGGCGCATGCATACAACCCGCATTAACTTTTTAAATCAAGGCTAATCTTACTATCGCTATAGCAATAAGAGTATTACACATATCAACATTATCTTCCCGCTTTATCAAAGACACGATCGCTCTTATTTTCGCTGCGTTCGCCGAAGTCAATTGAAAATAATGGTTGACTACAAATTTTACAAAATGTTTTTTTTATCACATTGGTAATATAACCGTTTGCTGTACTTTAATTTTCAGAACTCAGTGAAAATAAGAATTACTGTATCTTTGATCAAGTGTGAAGATAAGTTGATACGTGTAATACTTCTGTTGCTACAGCGATAGTAAGATTAGCCTCGGTTTATTAGGCATCAATGCGTGTTGCATACATGCCCCTGTAACATTGAAATGGCCTCTGAAGTTCTTTGACCTACCGGCTGTTTCACTTCTGTATTCTTAATTATCTTATGCTTGGACTAGTGATGGAGAACCACATAAGGAGAAAATGTTTGAAGCCTATTTACATAGTTTGGCTGACATACATATGAGTGATGGGTGCTGTGTACGGGTGATACGTTTGGATGATGAACTTGGGAGCAGAGGAGGAGCAGACACGCAAAAAGACGTTGGAGGAAAAGCAGAAGAAACTGGATGAAAGTGATGAATAAAACCAAAGAATTTTATGCATGCGTCAAAATAACGTGTTTACTCATTTATCTCTGTTAGGAAGGTGATGATATTTAGTAACTTTTTAATTGAAATATAAATGAAAACCGCTACGTGTTTCCTGCCTTCTGGCAAGGTCACAATGTGGGCGAGGGAAGGCCGGAGTGAAGGGTGTGCCGTAAGTGATGGGGTGAGATGAGTGTGGAGCAGGGACGGAATGAGGAAGGCGGAGGAAACGGGAGTTCTCCGAGAAAACCCACCGGTCAACGGCAACGTCCGCCACGTTTCCCACATACGATCCACACCAGACCCACCGGAGATCAAGCCCGGATCGCCTAGGTGGGAGACGAGAGGTCTGACCTTTAGATCACGGCGGCCTTCTTTTATTGATAATAATAAACTAAATTTTAAACGTAAAAATGTTTATGTAAAGGGAAAGGGGATGCGTGCCAAGAGAGGAGGAAAAGAACAAGAAAAGAATGATATTTCGTAACCTTTAAATGAAAAGAATGAACTTCTGTGAACTAGAAAGGTTAGGATAATATACACTAGATATTCATGGATCACAGCCTTCCTAGAACTTTCATGGCTAATGTTTAAAGTTGAAAATAACTAAAATATGTTGTGACCGTGAAAAGCCTTTTATAATCGGTATTTTACGTCAGTTACATAGTGTTCGGTCAAAAGGATGCAAGTTTTTTCCCTCTTATTCTATACCTTTTTTTTTTTTTTTTAAGTACTATACGGAAGCGATGAAATAACTTACTTCACGTCCAACCATCAAGTTTCGGCCGGCTGAGATCAGAATGCAAGGTGTACCAGTCTCTCTCTCTCTCTCTCTCTCTCTCTCTCTCTCTCTCTCTCTCTCTCTCTCTCTCTCTCTCTCTCTCTCTCTCTCTTCAAAGCCAGCTTTAAAGAGTCTGTAAAGCTTTTATCCGGCGAAATTGTAATTACGTCGCGTCTTGCCGAAAAAAAAAAAACCTATTTTCTCCTGCATCCAACGAGAGAAAAAAATGTTTCATCTTCTCGTGGCATGGAAAATATTTCACGTTGATGAATGGCTGGGCATTAAAAACGTTATCCGCGGGTTTAAATTTCGTTAGAAAGTTACTGTTTTTTTCCTTCGCTTACAGCCAAAATATTTTGTTACGCTAATTTGCATTTTTTAAAAATTCATTTTACGTAATATAGCGGACACCACACAATTATTTAAATGTGTGAACCATTTAGTGTTTTACACACATGTGGATGTGTGAGGGTATAATGTACGCGCCCACACGTGTAAGATACTACACACACTCATGCAGGTCTTAGTGTTTAAAAATATTCTCGCATAAAAAGTTACAAAGGAATCGGTGTTTATATGCGAACGAACAGATTCGCGTTGTTTGTGAGGTTAGACTTATACTTAATCATGTGTTAAATCCAACGTCGGCAAAGTCTGTTCACGATTGTTGTCGTAATATAACACTTTGTTGTAGAAATATAATACTTTGTAATCGATTCGTTATTAAATTGCAACTGTTAAGTTAAGTCCCAGTTATATCCTAGTCAGGATATTTTATGAACTCTTTTTGAGGACATTATCCTAGTGGGTGCGTGGTAAATTGAAACCTTTGAACAAATAACTGAGATCTTCTGGTTATATTTATGTAACCATTGAAAGGAATAACGTAAGAAATGAGTTAAATTTATTACTGTCTTATTTTAACTCTGTTATTAGAGTTTGCTAATATAAAAAGATTTTTAGATACCTTAAAATTGATATTAGTGAAATAGCAACACCTAGGCCTATTATCTTTAAATGATATGTTCGTATATTTTACGTGCGATGGAATAATACACAACGCGTATAAATAAGACGTTAGCAAATTGTGAAAGTTAAACTTGGGCGAAACTATTTCGATAGGGACTAGAAAATTTCGCGAATTCAGTGACCTGTAGGGTAGAATCCATTGAACTATACATACTCAGGCCCCGTCTATTCGCTCACTGTCTACTGTTCCTAAGTAGCAGCTAGTTGACAAATAGTTGAGGCGTAAGTATGCATAGTACAATGGATTCTAGCCTGCAGGTAATTGAATTCGCGAAATTTTCAAGTCCCTAATATGGAACACTGTACAGGCGAAGCAACACACTAATGTGTATAAAAGCCGAGCTTTTCAAGGTTAGTGGTTATGCTATTTTTTAACCTTTCATATTGATAACTATTTAGTTAAATTTTTAGTTTGTAGTACGTAATACACTTTGTTGTCTCTCGCAGAGTTGTGACTGGCAGGTCGTTTCAAATAATGCCACTTTTATTTTTTTATACAGATTCAAATGTCTAGCGATCGCCGTGGAAACGCAGTCTAGCCTTTCCAACACGGGAAAAGTAGAGAGATAATGAGAGACCTGAAAACTTCGCGTTTCCTTTCAGGCACAAGCTAGAATTCCAGCAACTATATGTTCGTGCTACTTTCACAATTGGCCGTTGACTTATTTGACACCGCATTGAAGTCGATGAGTCAGTAATAACAATGTATCTAAATGCCGGCCCACTTCATTGTGTCGGCGAGTAGTCAATGAACAGCTGGTGTTTGTTTGGGAGCAGAGATATTCTTGGAGGCTAGTCTACAGTTCAGGAAACCAGGGAATTTTTCCCGTCTCTACTTTTAATTAGAGATGATGGTCAGAGACACTGGAAAATCGCGAAAATATTTAACATAGTCTCCAATAAACTGCAGTATCTCAATCGTGACACCTGTGAACAGTTTTCTGGCAAATCACACACGTTCTGTGTTGAAACTGTACAGTTATAATTAGGTATGTTGAAGAGGAACACAGTGCTTCATGTAAACAATAACCAATATGGGTGCAAAACCTTCAGTGTTATACATAGTATGTTGGAGCCTAGCACGCGATCAACTATTCCCGCGATTTACCAGTGTTTCTAAGGGTGGTAGGCCTACATCGCGAAAGTTTTTTGTGCCAACATTACCTTGAAAAAACTGACACAATGTAGCTGTCTCCAGACCAATAATATGCATCAAATAGTACAATTGCGAGATTATTGTTGGTTTAGTCTAATAAGGCTACAACAGCTTTACGTACAAGCGAAAGATAGCCGTCTTTTCATAAACTGCATGTACGTTGAAACCCAGCAAACAGCCAAGTTTTCCCGCGATAAACCATCGTCTATACTTATAACACTTCGAAGACTGCACACATTGTCAGGGAATCCAAAAAATGCAGATTTAATTCGTTTGAATACAAAACATTGAAAGAATGCTGTTTCTGTTGGTGTCTGTAATCCTCCGCTCCACCGTTGTGTTTATGCATACCATATCTGGCACAACTACTGTACTGTGCGACATTCATTATTGGTCGACTTTTAGCTAATGGGATGCCGAGTGAGCTGTGTTCCACCTAAAGATCTTGAACTAAAGGTGGAGTTACAATCATACGTGGTTTCCGTCAGTCGTTCGCCCGTCTACACGTCGATCGTCCGTCTACAAAGCTAGCGATTTACAGCAATCCGTCATCCGTGAGTCGTTATTCCTTTCTGTTGCAAGTTCCATCAGTGTACAAATAGAAAACTTGTACTGGACGTAAACAATTCCTTCTTAGCAGTTTACTTATTTTTACATATTTACTTATTAGTCAATGGCTGCTAACAAGTGCAACCCCTGTTTTTCACCAAAAATAAATTTTGCGAACGTAACATTTTGTAATAAAATTATGTACGTTTCAATTTCAGTAGTCATTATGTATTGGAAATAATTTCTGTTAGTATTTTAATGTTTTCCGTATGCCATATCTCTATTGTAGTTTAAATTAATGAATTTGCAGTACTACACAAGAATAATATAAAATAAAACAAACAACACAGCCTTATTATTAGAATGAAACCGTTGAAATGATCGCCGCTATCTTTAGAAGGCTGTGCTTTCATCCGTCGCCCGTCAAAAAGTTAGAGCTTGCCCAATTTTCGACGGCCGGACGGATGGAAATATTGGAAGCCTTAATTGGCTGAAGGTCACGTGACTGACGGACGGACGGTCGACTGACGGGCGAGACGGATGATTGTAACTCCAGCCTTATGCATAGAGCCACAAGTTTGTGGCAAAAAAAGATTTCTCACCATTTGATTTCAATGCCTTATATTCACATCTGCAACTCTGCTTCGTGGTCAGTGGTTGGAATTGTTAAATTATTACTTGTTTCGTGGCTCTGCTGCAAATCACAAACGTATGGTGTAACAATAATCTTATTCTTATTGTTGCAGCCAAGTGAGAGACGTGTCTGAACAAAGACACGCTACCAATTACCATGAAGCCCAGCTAACGATGTGCACGCAAGGCATTAAAACAAAATGTTGCGAAAATATTGTCGCGACAAGCTCCTGGCCCTACTTTGTAAAATAGTTTATTAACAATCGTTTGCAACAACAACTTGCTTTTCTATCGAAGGTACTGTAAACCGGGGTTACTTTGACACTTTAACGTATTAGTTTTTGGGTTTTTCTGGTAAATAATCAGATAATCTGAGCCAAGTATTTTAAATAATTCCTTTTATCCTCATAGCTAATGCTTGAAACTTTCGTCAATAAATAACATAAAAACCAAAATTTTGAGTTGTCAAAGTTACCCTGCAAGGTCCAAGTAACCCCGGTTTACGGTAATTATCGTGTACACCGCTGTAGATATAAAAGGCAATGGTGACCATAAGTTAAGAAAATGAAACTACTTGTTAGTTTTATCCTAAGAGAAATTATCAAATAAGCGTTGCTCGAGTAGTACCCAGGCATAGCCTTCATAGCGTTCAGTTAATTTTTGTCTGAAACTTAATACTATTTATGCTGCCATGTTGCACTCCTCATCACTAGGACCACGCACTTTTCACGCAGTGGCGGCTCGTGAGTTGTTGCCAGGTGGGGCTGCAGATAGTCGGAACTGTATACTCTTGATGAACGCGCCGTAGACCAACGATCATGAAATATTTGCCGGCTACTAGATGTTTTGTGACCACTCAGTAGTAAGGGGCACCTGCACATCAGCGTGTCAGTGGCTGAAGAGTCAACCAGCGCACAACCCTGTACAGCTCTTGGCAACTGCAGCCCTACCTGGTAACAACCCACGAGCCGCCACTGTTTTCGCGAAAAGAATTTCGCCCCAGTTTGTTTCCGTGCCTTACGTGTACATATGCAGCTGTGCTTTGTGGTTATTGGCAGAGTGTTTCTAAGAAGTGATGTCCCTCAGTTGACTGCCAATCAGAATAAGGTTACTGCAACAACACACGTGTTTTTTTTTTTCGAGTTAGACCCCAAGAGACGTGAGAGTTAGAACACCCAATCACTGATTATGAAGCAGAACTGCAGATGTGCACATAAGCACTGAAACAAACTGGGTCATAATTCTTTTCGCGAAAAGTTCGTGGTCTTGTTCATCACCAACTACGTTATATGCCGTGGCGGTGCCTCACCGTGATACCACAGACTAAATAATAATACAGACTTGAAATGACGTGGCGGCTCTTTTGATACGGGCGAACTTAACCGCTTATTGGCTGTCCGAGGCTGTTGATACCAGCTCCGTGTATGTTTGGCTCCTGCATGTTACGGCAGGTTTCCTATTGGCCTGGCTGCCGGCTAGCAGAGCAGCCGCCTTACGCCGATTGGCGGCAGGCGTCTCCACCATGTTGCTGGCCAAGGAAGCCATTTTGCTGGCGTGTGTGGCTGACTTCGCTGTCCTACCGACTATTTCACGTCTGTATTCCTAAATATTCTGTGGTGATACGTTAGTAAACGTCCGCGAGTGTAATTAAAATTATTTGAAAACAGGCTGCAAACTTTAGACATTGTTATCATTCATTTCACAGGAAGGTTCCTCATCAAGAGATAAACGTAGTTGTATGTATGCCGCAAATGAGATTTTAGCACCTAATTTTGTTATTGGTCTCGTGGCCTCTGTTGTTCTAGACATAGGCTATCAAACTTTATTCCTTGCCATTGTTTTACTTCTGTAGACCTGCTTGTCGTTCCTGCTCGCTTCTGTCAGAAATCTAGGCAAGAGCGCCGTTTGCCCATGTCTCTAGACAACACGCATGTCTTCAGTTGGGTGTCTGGCATTTACTGGCGTTTGTGTTGCAAAACTTCATAATTTTATGTTTGAACAACATAGTGTTAGTTTTGTATGCATTACGCGTGACTACATTTTCCACTTGTGAAAATTTATTAGCTGTCGCAGTCTTCTCATAGCGGCATTTCAAAGTCAAAATTTGCAAGTGATGGGAACATGATAAACCAACTGACTTACTCGAATGAAATAGTTAGCTCTTAAATTAAATATTATAGGCCGTATGCTAAAATATTAAATATTACACTACAATACCACTTGGTACTTTTTTTGAATTGCAATAAATCAAGATAATTGCGTTTGGGTCCTCAGTACTCTGAATTATTTCATTATAGTAAGTCATTTGGTTTTTGTTATTTGTATGTTCCCATAGCTTGAAAATTTTGACTTTGACATGCCGCTATGGAAAGATTATAAGAATTAATAGATGTAGTTAAATGTAGTCACAAATAATATCTACGATACTAACAATTTTTCGTGCAAATATAAAATTATCCGTTTATTGCCGCGTGAACGCCCGTAACAACAGCTGTTTAACGTTTCAGAATTCTGTATTCCTACAAATAGATTTTGTGTCCCAGCATTAGTTTAATGTCTTCTGTTGTTTCTAATTATCAGCGATTATTAGATATGATGGTTAGAGATGATGGTTTATCGCAGTAAAACTTGTCTGTTTGCTGGGTTTCAACACACGTTCAGCTTATCAAAAGCTCACTGTTTTTTCCCTGTACGTGGAGCTGTTGTTGTCCTGTTTGACTGAGCCAATAAGAATCCCGCTATTGTAATATTTTATGCCTCCTATTAGTCTGCAGCACGGCTGTAGAAGAACAGGTCTGGACACTCGCCTGGAAACTTGACCCCATTGTTGTTTGGCTGCAGTTCACCAATTTTCTGAGAATGTTGTGTTTTATTGGCGCTGCAGTTAGGGCGGTCGGACTCAAACTCCGCCCACTTCCTTCCCACTAAGATAAACAATTTATCAAGCCGTATTTTTTTTTTATCAATTTATGAAATACTTCCTTCGCTCACAGATTTAAGAAAAGGCTCAAGAAATCTTTATTTACTTTATAAATTTAACAGCGGAAAAAAGCGGGCGGAGTTTAAGTCCGACCGCCCGGATTACAGCGCCAAAATGTATGACATTCTCGGTAACTTGACGAACTACAGCCAAACAACAAGGGGGTCAAGCAAAATACATTGTTAGATAGGCGAGTGTCCAGACCTGTTCTGCTTCGACCGTGGTCTGCAGACAACTACGTTGTGTCAGACGTGCATCTCCCAACCATATGATTTGAAATTAACTTCAGCGTTTTCAAAGGTACGTTGACATAAAACATTTTCGCGATATACCATCATCTCTAGCTATGATATAAGGTCTGTTGTAAAATGCACACTTGGAGTCTGTAACATCACGAGTTTTTTTAGTGTTAGTATAAGCCAGTGAATTCTAGCCTGTCGCCAGATAGTAACGCAAAAGTTGCACGTCTCTGCTAACAATCGTTTCATGAAGGTGAAAATAGTCAAAACGTACATTTTTACCGTCATTTAAAACTGAATATTTCCGCTGCCGAACATATGAAGCACCAAATAGACACTTAACATTCCTTCATCTATGTTATTGCTTCTTAAAAAGACAGCGACTCCGCTGAAAAGTTCATAGAGGGCAGCTGACAACAACACACACGATTCCATTATCTAGCGCGTAGAAGCCACAGTAAATCCGATGCACATTTCTGAATCGTCCTTACTGCTACGTCTCTAGTTTTCGCAGAGGAAAAGTTTACTTTCAGCAAGACGCGACGTTATTTGACACATATACATAGATTTCGTCGCGATATTAAAGATCCAGCTGTGACGTAGCTTAGCATTATTTAATATCCGGACTTGTCTGAGATTGCATTCAACACCATCAAGTACTTATGGTACAACATTTTCTCTTGTCAGCGTTACACGTTTACATAACACGTATTGACGCCCGTTTGGTCACTAGGTACGTCCTCAAGTAGCTCAGTTACAAATGTGTTTGTGTTATCTTGGAGTTCACTGGAGTGCGTAAAAAACTTGTGATCTATTCCTAAACGTGATAATGTATAAATGTACATCATTTTATGATGTAAGATGTATAGGTTCCTCACGAATGAATTCTTTTGAAGACCACCTTGTGAATAATTGCAATAACATATATTATTGTGACCCTAGACATTCAGTGCTGTAAGTTATGTACTCTGCATACATTACGTTTAATGTTTTATTTGTATTGGCATGTGTAGAAAAAAAATAATCTGAAACGGAATACAATAACTAGAGCTTTAGAAGTGTTCAGTTTACCATGAATAGTGTAAACTTAACAATAGCGTAAACTTTGCAGACTGATACAACAATAAATCACAGTATATTGATGTCTGCACGACTGTGTAGTGAACTAGGTTGAAAGGAACGCCTGGAGGGGTAGGCTGTAGAGTGTGCGCGCGTGCATTGCGGTGTGGTCGATACCGCAGGCGCCATTGAAGCAGCACGGAAGTGGCCGCCCGCAACAGACGAGCTGACGCCAACGGCCTCCTCCCCCTCCCTGCCCCTATTCTATTCTCTCTCTCTCTCTCTCTCTCTCTCTCTCCTCTACCTTCCTTCCTGTTCCTGACTAAGAGTAAATACCTTATATCACAGTATCAGACACTACGCCTGGTTGGTGCGGCGAAACTTGGGAAACCCTTTTACGCAACCCTACGCAACCCTGCATTACAACGTAAACAACATTGAGTGAAAGAAGGCATTTGTGTTAGCAATGTAACTATCTACGAAAAGACAACACATGTCAGAGAATAACTTTCTAGTACTGCAAAACATCCCGCACATCGGCCATAATTGCTAAGAACGGTAATTTCACACATCTTTATCGAAAAATCATCTGCACAGAAAAATATGGCACTAACAAAGTGTTATGTAACATACTTTTGATAGAGTCATTCCAGCAATGTAATTGAATCACTGCTTAAATTCACGTACAGCAGTACAACAGAAACATAGCGCACCAGTGTAACCCTTATCGCATTTTAGATTCTGAGCCTCTAACAAGCAAAACAGCCTATGAAGGCGAACGAGGTAAAGAGTATCAGTTCCGGAATGAAAGTGTGGGCAAAATAATAGTCTTAGAATACTCTTTACGTTGTTATATAATGACTACCGTATTTATTACGTGACATTTGCTTGAAGATTAAAATGTAACTTAGCCTATCTTCCACCTTACAGAAGGTAATGTGAAAGTGATTTACCACCCCACAGTGTAACGAGGCGTATTAGACAGTTATTTAAATTTTATGATTGCGTTTTCTGGAAAGTTAATAGTGATGAAGCCTTGTTAAACATGAACATTTTGTGCACGTTTGTCCGTATGTTTACCACTGTGAGGACATCACTTGTGTTCGACGCTAGAGAGTATCGTTTTGAAAATATTACGTCTCGTAAAGTGCGAACAGTGTATGTATCGCTTGACGAAATCAGTAACATGGTTGAAACATGGCTGTGCTCGAACGTTCGACAATAAATAAAAAGATTGCCGCGCAGAGTAGAAAAAAAAGTACTGTTTCCTCAACATATTAAATTATACGTTGCATTCACTTTAAAAGTTAAATAAACTTAACGACCAGTATAAACATCACTCAAAGTCACAACGAATTATTTTAGGGATGCCTTGTTTCATCAACGAACTGTACAAAAATATAGGAGAAATTAATTGTGTGGTTTGCTTATTTTTATAAGAACAACTATCTGACATACTTTAAAAAATAAAAAAAAACATAAATGTAAGTTTTTTTGTAACTAACCAAACACTGAAAATTAATCGAAGCCTGTATCTTAGGGGATATTAAGGTATGTAGAAATGTGCAAGTATATCACACACGCTACACGTACATATATTTAACTAAATTAACTAACTCCTACGTAGTATATTAATAGTAACATTTGCATTACTAATATAATTATTATTACCATTATAGTTTGCTTACGCCGGCAGCGCTCGAGCTTGCCACACCTGTTAAATTGTCGGTCGCTGAACATGTTTTTTTTTTTTTTGTTTGTTTGTACGCATTGCAGCAACAACTTGCGTGATGAAAGCACATCAGAGTGTACAACTGTTTCATCTTGCCTCGTGATCGATGCGTGTTTTTCTAAAGGGTGTTGGTGGCACAATGGGCGTTTTTTAAAGTCGTGTTTAGTATCTAAAAATTACTTGGAAATTCAGCAAACATATGTTTAAGTGTGTTAAAAAAAGTCTGTATGATATAATGATAAAATTGTTTTCAGTACATCAATGGCAGCGTTTCTAATCATACATACTATATATAGCTATACATATTTCTTACATATAAAAATATGTGTGTATGTGTGTTCCTTATGGACTCCAAAACGGCCGGAGCGATTATGATGAAATTTTCAGCCAATCTTCAGATTTGCCCAGCGGATGATCCTGTGAGGTTAGGTATAGCGATCAGATCGACTCAATTTATTTTTGGGCATTTTTGCCAATTTTGTGTCATATTTTTCCTGCAAATGAATTAATTCTACAATTAATTAATTTAACAATAAGTTAACCATTAATTTAAGAATTAATTTATTTAACAATTAATAATATGTCTATTTATTAATTAATAATTACTTAATTTAACAATTAATAAACGACTTAATTAATAATACTAATAATTATTACAAATATGTATAATAATATGACCTGTGGACTCCAAATAGCTGCAACAATTTTGATCAAAATTTCAGGCATTCTTCAGGTTAGCACTGCAGGTGATCCTGTGAAGTTTGGTAGCAATTAGATCAACAGGATTTTTTTATTTTTGCAAGTTTTGTGTATTTTCCCTACAAATAAATAAATAATAATCAATAATTCATTAATTCATTAATTAAGGTAGAGACTTGGAAGCGTGCGTCAATGTATAGACTTCAAGGCTATAATAGATAATTAGTGCTGCCCGACCACGTTACGGAGGCCGGCCTTACGGACCGGGACTGGAACCTTCTTCCTCCGGAATGCGATCAAGCGAAGCCGTGTGACTGTTAGGAACACAAATAAGTTACTAATATGCGAATTTATACTGAGCGTACTAAAATAAGAAACACTAACTTGACTGGTTGTAAATTGCAGTAGGAGGGCGTAAAGTTTTTTTTTTTTTATTTTTATTATTAATCCGCTACTAACACTGTAAGAAAACTTTCTAAAGAGCATGGGAAGTTTTTTCATTGATACATAGTATGGAAAACTCACCATATCTCAGGTTGTAAATGGCACAACAGTGTAGTATTGTTACTGTGCAATACATTTTGCTGTTTCCTAAATTATTTATGCACGGGAGTTTTTTTTACCATACCTACTTCCTATGTATAGGTGTGGCAACTTTACAAACATTTTTACAGTGAACTTAAGAGCCTATCTGCGTCCGTGTGTTATGCAGTTATGAGCAATAACATTTTAAGTTATGACAAGTAGTTTGTTTAATATGCATGTTGTATTTAAACTAGTGCGAAAATAATTTTATAGGTGGTTCACTTTAAAGTGAACGCTGCCCAGCATTTTTAATATTAAAAAAAAAAGTATTTATAAGGGCTATAGGAGTAAAGTTTTGAGAGTTGTGAAATGTTCACACTAGTTTTTAGCTACTTAGAAGTTTTTGTATTTAAAATAGTAAATATGGCGGCATTATGGCTCACAGAAAATGGGTAGCAGTGCTAAAGTTATCCTGAACAACCTATACCACACCGTGTTTCATGTGCACACCTGCGGCTCTGCCTCGTGGTTAGAGATTGGACTAATCTAACTATCAGCATCTAGAGGTTCTAACCGCAAATGACAGATGTACTGTATCGCATTGTCACATTCTGATTGACACAGGCCACAGTCACACTGAAGGTCGAACCTGTTCAGTTAAATACATTCGGCAGCCATGCGTGATCGTGTTCACAGCTTAAACACGTTTGCGAGGTTTCACGACTATAAACCAATGAACTTTCTAACCTCAACAAACTCGGGACCTGAAATGTACCATATTTAATTACTATCACATCTGCACTCAACATTCATGATTTTTTAATTGTTATATCGCATCTAACTGAAATGCTGCTGCTGTGTGTAAAGCTAATATAATTATTTTACATGTAATAGTTAATTTAATTTAACGAGTGCAAATAATCGGACCAATAAGCAGCCATAGTCGTTACACAGATCGTTTCTCCAAGCAGCCAACAGGAGAGAAGCATAAAATATATGTCGTTCGAAACTGCATGTGAAACCAGTTTACTTTGAACGAGAAGAGACTGCGATCTGAACTCATTCGTAACTCGTGTAACCGCTTCAAAAACTGAACATGTTTAAGTGAAGTAGTTCTGTATGCAGTCGGACCGCGGCCACAGTCAAACGAAAGACAATTGTGCACAAATACGCGCTCCCAATAACCATGAAGCAGAAATGCGTATGTACACATAAGTTATAGAAACAAGCTGGCTAAAAAAAAAAAAAAAAACTTACTGTACTGTGGCAGCCTTTATAGCCTTTTCACGATAAAGTGAGCACTTTTGAAAGCACTATTGCAAAGAATGTTTATAAACAATGATATTGTGATCCAACATGTTTAATTTTGAGTACGGTGCAATCTTTAAACTGTATTCACTGCTTACTCTGAAGTTTTATGTAACTAATTGGTGGAAAGTCACAGATGGGCCGAAATAAAAGTAATAAATAAGGTTTCTAAAGTGCTTTCTTTATCGTGAACAGACTATAATTAAATATATTTGTGCGACGGAACATTTCTGTGGGGAAAGGAGGGGGGGGGTTATTGTGGAGGCGACGAAGTAGATAATTTTACACCATTGCTGCAGGGAATAGTATATTACTTACTAAAACGTAAATTATTGAATTTTTTAAATTTATATTTTCAGTTTCAGCATTTTTTAAAAGAAATAATTTTTAGTCTTTATTTTTATGAGCATGACATTATAGCCTGCAATGTATTTATCCATTGTGATTTTTTCGAGTTTGGTATATCAGTTGGTTTTAGTGTAGCCTAGTCCTTAAAACGGAAACATGCAGAATATGACTTTTAACAAGCCATTACGCGAGAACTATGAGAGATAAAAAAATTTCATAAGAACCAAATTTGGTCACATTTTGTGTATAAAATAAGAAAAAAAAATATCAGTTACAAATAAAAAAAATAAACACATAGTGATGAAAATTGCGGTAGACCGCGCTCTTAAAGTGACAGTGACGAGTGGCGAGAAGTATTGGGTTGCGACAAGTGTTCGAGGGTGTCCGGCGAGTTGGAACGCGACAAGTAGTGAGAAGATGGTGTTTCTGGGCCACAAAAGGTTCATAGTTGCTCGTTTATTGGGTACACCATTGCGAGTGACTAGAAAGACTTTCCATGTACAGAGAACTAATATAGATTTATTATTTTGATTTCATAACCTGTATGTAAATAGTAGTTATTTGTTTTGTTTGACATCTGTTGTGATTAATCATTATAGACATAGGTTTTTTTGTATAGTAGGTTGTAAATAAACTAGGTTAACTTTATTATTTTTCTTTCCATCCCCAAATGTACCTAACCCCAACTTGTAGCAATAATGAGCACGTTGCTTTTTTGAAATTATAGAAACTTAGTTACAACCGTGTATTTTTTTCGTAGATAAACATATTGTGAGTAAGTTTAGCTGTTTCGCGTAGAAAAGAATAGACGCTGCCCGCACCGTTCATGCGTCCAGTGAATATGCCTCTTAAAACTCCATAATTTAGCTTCATGGAACTGTATTTTTTTTTATTACAGTAATTTCTGATCTCTTGGTGGCTGTATGTTGGAGAAAAAAAATTATCGTCCTAGGGCATTCTGGCTGTCGGTTGGAACAGAAGAACTGATAGTATTTTTTTTTTTATCGCAGCTTGCAGTTGGCAAATAATAAGTTCTGCCGTCAAGACAAGCCGCACCGAGGTAAAGGGAAAGTTGCCGAATAGACGGCGCGTGGAATTCAGTTTGCGCTCTGTCGGTTGTGTTTATGGCAGGCTGATGCCGTGCCGCACGGACGGTTATAGAGAGTTCTGCCAGGACAGGGAAAAAACATGAGTTCGTTCAAGCAGAGAAGTAGTGGATCGCTACGTGATAATCTAGTGAAGCAATTGGAGTTTGTGTTTTGTCGACACCAAGCAAGAGAAGTTATTTATCTTGCAGGAAACCCTCGAAAGACTATTCGTGTTTTTTCCCCTCGCGTACTATGTACACTACTTTAATATATATTTTTACAAGGCACTTACGAAATGTCTATTCAGAGCAATGAATTACAACGAATGGTAATTAGATTAAGTACTTGTTTTATGTAGCCGTGTGTCTGCGTATATCTAGCAAAATACATCGGTTATAAAAATTGTGTATTTTTGTAATATATTTCTGTATTTCCAATGTTTTTACGATAGTAATTTTTTAAGTCTAAGCGAGAGCATGAATCGTAGAACTCTCTCCCTGTTTTGTTTAAATTATTTCTTACCGTGTAGGATACTTTTTTTGTTAGACGAAACATATATTTCATCAATTGAGCGATTAGTATAAACCATAGTGTTTTTGTCTTGAATAATTAGTCATGTAATTAACACCAATTTTCAACGAATTGGATTGTTTTTGCGGTACGTTAGGTTCCGCAGTTAATGCAACTGCTAGAAAACTCGCCTTCCACCCTGTCTATCCGGGTTCGATTCCCGGCGGGGTCGATCTCCGAATTTCCGCATGTGGGAATCGTGCCGGACGATGCTGGTAGTCGGCGGGTTTTCTCAGGGGTTCTCTCGTTTCCCCCCGCTCTTCTCATTCCATTGTAGGCTTACAGCCTCATTCCATTTATCTTGTTATCAGGAGGCAATACTCCTGTCCCTCAGGTACCCTCCTCTTACAATCACCCCACTATATGTAAGGTAAGGAAAATGCAGGGTGACCTTGAAAGAATAGGGCCTACCCCAACTTTGAATTAATTCATTGCCAAAACCCAACAACCCATAACGTTGGTTGAACAGTCAGATGAACTGCGAAAAAAAAAAAAGTTTTTTTTAACCAAAATTTCTAAAATGTTCAATGTGGCCACCACGCGCAACCCTAATCATATCTACGCAATACGCGAACCCGTTACCCACTCATGTCAGCATGTCCGGTGTTACGCTTTGTAATGTCGTCGGCAATTCTCGTTTAGAGGTCAGCAATGGTTGACGAAACACATGGTCTTCTGTGTACCCTCACAGAAAAAAAAATTGCACAGAGAAAGGTCTGGGATCTGGGAGAGGGGGGCATGAAGATGCGGTCACCAGCTTCTCCGCGACCAATCCAGTTGCGGCAAAGTGTCTTTCAGGTTTATGCAAACAGCAAGGTGCTAATGGGGTGGCGCACCACCCTACTGGAAAATAGTCCCCCGCCGTCTATTTTAACTGAGGAAACAACTACTGTGTTAGACTGTCTAAATAATAAAAAAAAAAAGTTACTGTTTCACGGTTCAGTTGACTGGTCAACCAAGGTTGTACACTAAAAGAAACGTTTTGTAGGAAGTCTTCCCTGCAAAAATTATTTAAACTAAACTCAAAACAATTTTTTAGTCGCCACTATATTTTAGTGGCTACACCGAAATGTTTTCGTGGTGACCACAGCATTAATTTTGCAGGGTGAGTAGCCACAAAATGTTTTGTAGCTGCCACAAAATATTTTTTCCGTGTAGGCTGTTTGGGTATGATAGACACAATTGGGTTATTCTTTTCTGATCATTCTGTATAGCTATTGGAGTAACCGTATAGTCGGTGCTGCACAAACTAGGCAAATAGCTGTGTCTCGCGGCAGTTTTGTGTACCAAAGTGGTCGATAAGGTTCAGAACTGCGTGCTTACACGGGCCACCATCACTCACTGCGCTGCTCAGCAACCGCGAGCTTAACACGTGACGTAAACAGCGATAATCAACGTACCCTACGCTTTACGTTTCGATTCCATCTCTTAACGAATGACCCCGGTGTCATGGAGCTGCGGGAACAAACATGACATTTATATCGAGTTGCTGGGGACTAACCGTTACTCTTATGTATGGTGGAGGGCTACGGGGGGGGGGGGGTTGTGGACGAATGGTCAGACCATTCGCCTCCCACCAAGTCGAATCGGGCTCGATTCCCGGCGGGGTCGGTCCCCGGATTTTCGCATGTGGGAATCGTGTCGGACGATGCTGCTGGTCGGCGGGCTTTCTCGGGGATCTCTAGTTTCCCCCGCTCTCTCATTCCGTCGCTGCTCCATACTAACATCATGACACCCCTCACCAGCGCTAAATACATCTATGTTGAGCGCTGATCAAAGTCTCTCACTCACTTTTAAGTGCGGCCACGATTTTCTCGCGAAAATATTTTTGCCCCACTTTCAGTGTTTCGCGTGAATATCGGCAGCTCTCCTTCATGGTTATTGGCAGCGTGTCTTTCTTCAGACACGTCCCTCATTTGACTGCACCAATTGCAGAAAAAGATTATTTTGACTCCGTACGTCTGTAATTCGCCAAGGCAAGTGAGAGTAAAATCATCCAATCACAAACGATGTAGCAGAGTTGTAGACGTGCACATAACGCAATGCAACCATATGCCGCAAAAGTCTTTTCGTCATAAAATCGTGTCTCTACCTTAATGCTCTGACTACCATTTTGCGGTCACGTAGGTCAAATGGGTGAAGAGTGTTTAATTGCATTTCTTCTCAATGGATCAGTGCTATTTATTTGTTCTTTTACGTACCCTCGAAAGCATAATGCCTTGGAAGAGGTACACGGTGGAAGGTGGGGGGGGGAGTAGGAGCCGGCCAGGACCTACTTAAGGAATCATCTCAGCATTTACCTGGAGCGGTTTCGGAAACCCCTGGAAAACCGAAATCAGGATGGCTGGGACCGGGGATCGAACCCGGGTCCTCCCGAATATGAGTCTAACATCTTATAGTTACGGCACCTCTCTTGATACGTTTAGTTGGTGCGCAAAACATATTCGAACAGTACACCTGAATGTCGGTTGAGCTCACTTAAAGAACTACAAGGTAGTAACATACATTTTTATGTCGGTCGTTCACTCATAAGTAGAGATGATGGCTAGAGGTACGTAAATTTCGCAGATGCATCCCAGGTCAGGTTGAATGCCAATTATGTATACTTCATTGTCATATCTGTGACTATCTGGCGGCTGTTACGAAACGCGTTTGACTACTGCAAGCCAGTAGTAAATAAGGAAATAAAGCGCAGTGCCATCGCTTGCTATCTGCGTGTACGGTTATAAGCCAATAGATAATCGATTGTGACCAGTGGGTTTATAGGTCTGACAAGTCTAGGCTGCTGCCAGATGAATCCGCGAAATTTACGTACCTCTAATGATAGCATATCGCAAAAATTTTTGTGCCAATATACCCTTGAAAACACTGTGGTTTCTTGCTACATGATGTGTGATTGGATGATACGTGTCTGACACAACGTAGCTGTCTGTACACCAATAATAGGCATCAAATATTACAATAGCGGGATTGTTGTTGGTTAAGTAAAATAGTGCAAAAAGCCCTACGTACAAGCGAAATGCAGTAATCTTTTCATAAGCCGAACGTACGTTGCAGTCCAGGAAACAGTCAAGTTTTCCCGCGATAAATCATCATCTCTACTCGTCAGCAATGCATAGAGGTGTGGATAATTCGCGTGTTAATTGACCTGTAGGCTAGCCTCCAAGAATATATGTGTATTCAAGCAGACAACAGCTGTTTATTGGCTGCTCGCTGACACAGTCTTTTAGATACATTCTATTATTGGCTCAGCGACTTCCCAGAGGTGTCAAATAAGTAGGCCCCGAAAAGTTTTTTGCCCAACTTTCAGTGCCTTACGTGTACACCTGCAGCTCAACTTCATTATTGTTGGCAAGAGTGTTTTTGTGCAGAGTTATTATTCATTTGACTGTGCCAATCAGTACGTGGGTAACTGTGACACAACACGTCTGTGATCTGTGGGTTTAACCTCCAGACGTTGTATGTTAAGGCATCCAATCACTGACCACAAAGCAGAGATGCATGGTGCGCACATAAGGCACTGAAACAAAGTGGTGCAAAAATCTTTTCGCGAAAACTACCGGATCCTACAAGTATGCCAAGGACCAGTTGTAAATGTGACGCCAACTTACAGTTGTTTGATGTTCCACTTTGAGCACTAAAGAAAACGCGAATATTTTAGGTCTGTAGCAATGCGTCATATGTAGAGACACTGGAAAATCGCGGGAATAGTTGCCTATTTGCTAGGCTCCAACATACTGTATACAACACTGAATGTTTCGTATCGACATTGGCTGTTGTTTATTTGAAGCATTGTTTCTCTCTACATCAAACCCAGTTAGAACTGTACAGCTTGAACACACAGCATTTATTATTTGCCACAAAACTGTTCACACGTGTCACGATTAATATACTATAGTTTATTGGAGACTATCTTAAACATTTTCGCGATTTTCCAGTGTCTCTAGTCATATGTTTTAATTAAAATGTCAAATTAGCGTAATAATGTAGATCGACATATGTCTTTTCAACGTACCAAAATAATAATGCGAAAGTAAAATAGTTTTTTTTGTACATATTCAGATTTGTAATAGTCCATTACTGTGTATTCATTACTTAATGAAATAAATTGACAAGCAATCAAACATAAAAAAAAACGCAGGGGTTTGACTTACGTCCTTCCTAACATCATTTCTGTGAGCGTGCAAACACAACACAGCCGGATCTGCGAGAGTTACTTTTGACCTTGATACCTGAAATACTATTTGTTTTAGTTATTTTGCTGCTTGGTATACCTTCAAATGTATTCTGTCGTATTTTAAGGCCGTTCAAATGATATTCGACCTAATCAACGCAATTCTACGTCACCATTATGCCTACATCACTCTATGCTTCATTATTCTGTTTCAAGCGATTGTCACGTTGAAAAACCTCGCTCTGAAAGTGCGATGTGATTGGTCGGCTGTGAAGCCGGCATGGAACGGGCGATAGAAAATACTGTTTTAGCATGTCCAAATCAAAAAAAAATTTCTGTTTCACGGTTCATTTGACTGGTCAGCCAGAAGCTGTTTGGGTATGATAGACACTCACAATTGGGTTATTCTTTTCTGAACGTCCTGTATAGCTATTAGAGTAACCGTACAGTCGGTGCTGCACAAACTAGGCAAATAGCTATGGCTCGCGGCGGTTTTGTGTACCAAAATGGTCGATAAGGTTCAGAGCTGCGTGCTTACACGGGCCACCATCACTCACTGCGCTGCTCAGCAACTGCGAGCTTAACACGTGACGTAAACGGCGATAACCAACTTACCCTACGCTTTACGTTTCGATTCCAACTCTTAACGAATGACCCTGGTGTCATGGAGCTGCGGGAACAAACATGACATTTATATCGAGTCGCTGGGAGCTAACGATTACTCAAGGCTCTGACTGCCATATTTGCGGGCACAAAGGTCAAATGGGTAAACAGTGTTAAAATTAATTACTTCTCATAGGATCAATACTATTTATTTGTTCTTTTACTTTACGAACCCTCGAACAGCATAAGCCCTTGGTAGGGGTACACGTGGTGGGGGAAGGGGGTAGGAGTCGGCCAGAACCTGCTTAAAGCGGCCGCCTACCTGACGCTTCAAATGCGTTGTAGTTTGTTCGTAAACAGGTTTTTTCTACGAAACAAATTCACGTGTGCTCATTGTGCCAACGTACGAAAAGAAAACACCCTCCAGACAAGGTCGGAACCTCATTTTTAAGACACTACGCTCAATTAAAACACTGTTTCTAAGCCCTCTAACATACCTAAAAACGGCCTTTTCTGACCGCTGTAGTTCAAAATGTACTGACTGGATGTATGTAAAACTCAGATTGCGATGTGCTCTGAACTTTGCCACAGGCTTTCCACCAATAAAATTATATAGTCGCCGCTTAATGTTTTATAGTAAAAACGGTTCGGGAACCTTGCATGCTGTTTCAGAGCTTGGCTCGTTGAGGCGATGCGGCAATTAATGTGCGTTTCAAGGTCGCCCATATGTCTCCGTCATTTCTGAGCCTTTAACACGCAGGTAGGCGACACCCTTAAGGGGCCACACTAGATAGGCTACTTTTGTGTGTGTGAGGCAGGAGCGGGAAGAGCTCCGTTGACCGACGTATGTAATGTTTTGTCGCTAGAGACACTTGTAAATCGCGGGGAAAGTTGATTGTTTGCTAGGCTCGAAAATGCTATGTATAACAATGAACGTTTTGCACCTATATTGGCTATCATTTATATGAAGCACTGTGTCCCTCTTCAACATACCTAATTAGAACTGTACAGTTTAACACAGAATGTGTGTGGTTTTTGCCAGAAATCTGTTCACGCGTGTCACGATTGAGATACTACAGTTTATTGGAGACTATGTTAAATATTTTCGCGATTTTCCAACGCGTCTAACTATCGTCTCTCCGCGGAAGCTACTCAGCTGGCGTGCAGTTCTTTACTGCTATCCTTTTTCCTATGGGACTCAAAGCAGTGACCACGTTATTTTTAATTTGTGGACAGCATAGTTAAAAGTCTAACGCTTGTTTCTATAGTCGTGTATTTCGAATCCAATTGTTATTTTTCCATACACGGCAGTTTGGAAAACTCATTTTTGGCCATCTTGAGGGGCCCGAAAACAATGTTACAATAAACGAGCCGAATTCTTAAAACTGTAGCAACATAGTTTGAAGCGAGTATTCATTTCGTAGATGTACATATATAATGTGCGTTAAATAGTTTCGTCAGTAAAAGAATAGCCGTAACTCGCTACAACGCATTTGAAACATAGATGAACCACCACAGCGTTCACCGAGAGCTGTTTCGGAAACTCCTGGAAAACCGATATCAAAATGACTGGAACGGGTGTAATCGAAGCCAGGTCCTCCCGAATACGAATCTCAACGTCTTATAGTTTCGCCACCTCTCTCGATACGTTTGGTTGGTGCGCAAAATATATTCTATGTAAGTTTGAATGTCGTTTGATCTCACTTAAAGAACTACAGGGCAGTAACATACATTTATTATGCCGGTCATTCCATCATTAGCAATGCGTCATATTTGTTAAAATAAAATAGTTAAATTATCGTCGTGATGTAGGTCTACATATGTATTTTCAACGTTCAAAGTACCAAAATAATAATGCGAAAGTGAAATAATATTTTTAGGATTTCATATGCTGATTTGTAATCGTTAGAGACACTGGAAAATTGCGGGAATAGTTGCCTATTTGCTAGGCTCCAACATACTGTATACAACACTGAATGTTTCGTATCGACATTGGCTGTTGTTTATTTGAAGCATTGTTTCTCTCTACATCAAACCCAGTTAGAACTGTACAGCTTGAACACACAGCATTTATTATTTGTCACAAAACTGTTCACACGTGTCACGATTAATATACTATAGTTTATTGGAGACTATCTTAAACATTTTCGCGATTTTCCAGTGTCTCTAGTAATCGTATGTACTCATTACTTAACGAAAGGAATTTACAAAAAAAAAAAACGCAGTGTTTGAACTTACGCCCTTCCAAACATCATTTCTGCGAGTATGCCCAATACAACACAGCCGGGTCTGCGAGATTTACTTTTGACCTCGGTACTTGAAGTACTAACTGTTTGAAATATTTTGCTGCTTTTGTATACTTTCAAATATATTCTGTTGTATTTTAAAGCCGTTTAAATTATATTCAACCCAATGAACGCAATTCTACGTTACCATGATGTCGACATCACTCTTTGCTTCACTGTTCTGTTTCAAGCGGTTTTCACGTTGTACACTCTGCGCTCTGAAAGTGCAATGTGATTGGTCGGCTATGAGAGTCGGCATGGAACGGGTAATAGAAAATAGGATCTGTCATACTGTCAAACCTGGTATGAAAATAAAACTGTCGCACCAGGTAAAGTTAATTCTACTACAGGTTAGGAAGATAGAATTTATTATGGACGAGTTTGGCAAGGGAAAATTTCTGCCGCTAGTTGCACTATATATGTAATAAACAACTTGGGAATCTGTGAATATTTAACTGATTCACTTTTTGTAATGTTGGCACTAAACATGAGAATTAGCGAATATTCACAGATTTGCCATAGGTTTGTCATAGATTCAATTAATTGCAAGTATTTTTTCCCCTGTGAATTCAGCTTCGTCAATGGTTTGTGCGAATACTACATCCTTGACATAAAATAAATGTATTCACTGATTCACGAGAACAACAGGCTTGCGGTTTTTTATGAGCGTAGGAATAATAATAATAATAATAATAATAATAATAATAATAATAATAATAATAATAATAATAATATTAATAATAATAATATTATTATAATAATAATAATAATACTAATAATAATAATATTATTATTATTATTATTATTATTATCGTGTAAGAGGAGGAACGTAACAGATTCTGGCGTCAGTGTTCCAGTTGGAAATTTTCCAGCGCAGCGAAGCATGCATGATGTAGTAACATTCGGTTCCCCGGGAAAAATATGAGTTATTACGGCAGTGCCGAAGGAGATACTGAATCACTTCCCCGTCCTCCTCGCCACGAAAAAACAAGCGTGCCTTACATTAATTAAAAGTTCTCTTCCTACGTACGACCTACATCGCTGGCTCCCTGAACCAGCCTCTCACCAAGGATATGTATTTTAGGATCCTTCTTTCTAATGCCCGGTACACACTACCCTTAATTCTCTACTCAATTACTTACTTAATTATGTTTATAAATTTCGTTTGCGGTTTTATACCACGTTATGTATCAAAACTTCTGTGTTGTGTACACACTATCTTTGTTTACTAACATGTTTCGGTACATAAAGAATAAAAATATACTTGTGATGTTGGTTGCTATATTCCATAATATGTTCGGTAACTGTAAAATTCCCGAAAACTTTTTCACAATACAAGATATACGCGTAATTGCCAAATAAGCGAAACAATCTTGTATTATTTAAGTTTTGAAAACTCCGCTGGTAGTTTTTTCGGAAGGAAATAAGAATTTAATTTGTATTCAAATCATGTTGGCAACCCCGTCCACTTGCATACTTCGCATGCGCGGTGGCTGAAATTGTGCATTGCTCATGCGCGTGAACATTCACTACGATGAAAAAATAGGACGGGCTCTATCTGTGATATTAAGTGCGGAATTCTGTCTGCAACCAGCGTAATTGCGGTACACACTGTCGCAGCGGTACTTGTACTGAATTAAGTACGGAATTCGGTGTTGAATTATGGATAATATGTACCAACATTTTTGTAGGCTTTTAATTTTAATTGTAATTAAATCATGCGGTACAGTTACTGGAACTTGTTGACGTAGTAGTTGGTCATTAATTGAGGGGACTGAGAGTCATAGTGGTGTAAGTCACAATTATTTAGTAGTGTCGTTTTTTATTCATACTATTCACATTTTCCAAAGGAATATTAGGTTCCACGGTGGTCGAGGGATCAGGCCTCTCGCCTCCCACCTAGGTGACCCGGGCTCGATCCCCGGCGGGGTCGGCCTCCGGATTTTCGTGCCAGACGATGCCGTTGGTCGGCGGGTTTTTTTCGGATATCTCCCGTTTCCCCCGCCCATTTATTCCGGCGCCGCTCCATACTCACCTCATGTCACCCCTCACCAGCGCTGAAGACCCCGATGCTATGCGCTAACCAAAGTCTCTCACTCACCCGAAGGAATATTCTGTAACAAATATTTTACTCTTGATTTAATGTCTGAATTCCATGCGTGTATTACAAGAATGTACTGCATTTTTGCATGTGCTTACAAAAAAAGTGTTTACGAGGAAACTATTTAACTGACTTACACCACTATAAATCTAAGCCCCTTAATTATCTATGTAATACCGAATATAAATTGCTTGGATGATTGATTTGCAATCTGTTATTTTTGCTGGCTTTAAAATCAACTGCATTAATTTTTTTTCATTAAATTGATTAACTAGTGTGTGATGTATAAAGAGGGTGTGTATGTACGGCACCTAAGGAAGCATTGCGAACTTCATAACGCTGAATTCCGAATCATGTTTCAACCTGTAAGGGGGAGTAGTGTCGCCATTTTGTGTTTATATATTTTTATAACGATTCTTGCTTCTGTTTTTTAGTTAGCGCATGAAATATGTACTGATAGAATTTCTGACGTCAAAAGCAATTGTATGCTAGTTGGTGTACGGCATGTAAAACCGCCCGAAGTAATTAATATTCTACTCTGGGCTCTATCCCTGCAATACTAAAATAAACAACAGAGTCTTACTCTGTGCCTTAAAGTAGCCAGAATTTTTATAATGGAATTCAAATACATTTGATTTCTAAATATCAATAAATTACTAACAGCTGTTCTTCCCCCTTAAGAGCGTTCTCGTGGCAAAAATGCATAATTTTGTATTTGCACGGCGTAGTGTTCGTTTTAAAGATATTGCATGACTGTATTTTCCACTTTTTTTTTAAGCTCCCTTTGTCTCCCATATCGGCATGTCATATTCAGAATTTGCAAGTTATTGGAACATAGGAATAAAAAAAATCAAGTGACTTACTCAAATGAAATAATTTACACTGAAATGAAGACTTACGGGCCAAATGCTATAATATTTAAATGCACACAGGCAAATCCCTTTAAAACAAATCCGAAAATGATGACAATCTGCTTTATTTATGGCAATAAGAAAAAAGGACTTTGTTGTGTGTTTTTGAATATTTTAGCATATTACGTGCGTGATGCACGTGGTGTGTCGTCTTTACCACTTCCGGTCGTCTTAGGCTTCAAACGTGCTAAATGCAGTGAATTATCTAATAGTCCCTTATTTGAGCACGGATAAGCTTGCACTTCCAGAAGGCAGTAACGTGCGAGTGCTGACAAGAACAAAATTAGCCTCCAGTAAATATATCCACTGAGTAGTGACAGTCTAGAGGAAGCATCCCGTGTGTTAAATATTCAGCATTTTTCTCCGACAGGAATTTGCAGTTGTAGCGTTCTGTGTGGTGTGGCAGTGACATTCAGCCGCCAGATATGTCGGCGAACTGGTCAGCACCATTGGTAGCCTGAAGGGGGGGGGGGGAGCGACTCTGATAAAAATAACGCCCGTATTGAGCGTTTACGACGGACGGTCTACTAACACTGCATTGTAGATTTAAATTTTTAAAACACTATTACGAGTGTATTAGTAGATATTACAAACATGAAATTACTAAGAGTTGTTTAAGAAGCATTTTTCATATTTTAAATTATAAAAGTGGAGTTTTAATTTGTTAGATGTGGCATTCCTGGTAAGATTTAAATTATTTATTCGTCGCGGTCGTTGCTGTTACATGTTAGACACAAGTCCCACATGCGAAAATCCTGTTGCCGACCACGCCGGGCATCGAGCCCGGATCGCCTTGGTGAGAGGCGAGTAGTCTGACCCCACAGTGTAGCAATTTACGTTTACCCACGCGAAGTCGTATGAAGCAACACCTCGATAGTGGCACAAGTACCACTCTCGTTTCCAGACAGTACGGCCTTCGTTTAGGCGCTGTTTATTGTGAGTCGGAGGTTCTGTGCTTGTGCTCCCAGACTTTCGTTGTCAGATTTGCACTACAATTGTGATTCATGGTTGTATTAACATGTGACAGAAGGTTTCAAGCTAGTGAGAAGTGAAATAAGGTTGGGCTGAAATAAAAAAAAAAAAAAATCCGTTAGGCTGGACTCCATACAGGAGGGCGTTTATTCCAGCTCTTCTGTATGGAGGCCAACCCAAGGGGCTTCTCCTCGGGGTCGGAGTTTTACTTTTTTTTTTTTTTTTGCCAGTAGGGTACGTACTTGAGGAATTGTACCTTTATTTCGTTAAGCGTAAATACGACGTGCACCTGCAGTTTTTGAATTTTCTATCCGCAGCCCGAAAATTCTGAGTTTTGCATTGTTATGGCATTCCAGTTTCTAGAGGCTTAGACATGCCTGCTGGTAGGGAAGCGGCCCATTTGACTGCACAACGAAGCAGTCGAGTCGGTCTGACTGCACGTGCAGTTTATTTTCCTGTTAGTAACAAAACCCGTTGTTTGTAGTTCTTGACTTGTTATAATGTATAAGTTGAGTCAGGGCGGAGTTCCTGAAACTTGGCGAGCTGAGGTTTCAAGGCCCTTTAACGCTTGCGTAGGCACGCTTCCATTTGTTTCATGTTAGGCGCGTAGGGGACAGATGTCAACAACATGTTTTTTAGTTTTCTTTAGTACGGTTTCTTTATGGAACAGTATTTCTTTCCCCAGTTACAACATTTTTCAAGAGGAAATCAACAACGCAAAGCAAACCATAAAGTTAAATAAATAAGTTAAGTAAATGAAAATAATTTTCTTACAAACAAGTTTCACGACGCTAGTGCGCAGCTATTATCTACATATTTCATGCCAACTTCGTAAAATTCTATGCGATTGTCTTCTACATGCATGCCAACAATGTCTGAGCACTTCTTTGCACGTTAAAACTATTAGGGCCGCCTTCCGTTATTCACTGATTTCACTGATATCACTGACAGTTCGCCAGTGTCCGTGAACAATAAGGGAACAGCATCAGTAATCAGCAAAATATTTTCACTGTCAGTAAAGAGATAATATCGGAACATTAAATCAGTAAACATTACTGCAATGTACGTTGCCTAGCAACCACATCTCTGTCATATATCTGATTTCA
>PNEQ01126442.1:0-87861 GCA_003012365.1 Medauroidea extradentata
ATTAAAATGTTTTAGAGACATTAAAATCTTTAGTGTAATAATAATTACGACGAATTCATGCTAAAATATTTATGTGTAACTTTTTACAATAAATACTATGAAAAATATACATTTAAAACTAATTTTGTACAGTGCGGTCAAAACGACCGTTCTTGGGAGTTAAAGGGGGTTAACACATGTTGGGAGGTCTAGTGTTAAAATGATGCTTAAGTAAATGTAAAAAATACTTTTAGAATTTTTCGAAATTCGTTCATGAAAGCTCTTAAAGAAAATATAACGCGTTTTTAATTAATCCCACATCTCCTAAACCAGTGGAATAATTGAAATGGTTTTTTATTTAAAATTAAACTTACGTAAATATTAAAAAAGTAATTTCAGGATTTTTCGAAATTCGTCCTTGAAAGCGGTTAAAAAATAAGTTGTGTTTTCAAATAGTCATCTGTACCGCTTATAACCGTCGAGATGATTTTTTGATAATAATAAAGCTTATGTAAATATCTACAAATAAAATTCAGGATTTCATTAAATTCGAAAATTAAGGATGTGAAAAGCAGTAAAATGTTACAGTCTCCCGAAAAAAGACAATGATCACTGAGAAATAATTCAACAGTTGTTTCTCTTCGCCAACCTACTCATAAATTAAACCTCTTTGGACTGTAGCCTGTACATACGAATTAATTATCATGGCCTGTCTTTAAGCATTCACTCAGGTATTGTATAAAGTTTGTAGTGTGGGAGGGGTGGGGTTACAGGCTCGTATCCCGTGCAGACTTTGCGATGGGAATTACTATGACATCATACGAGCATATTGCGCGTGCTCTTTACACTGAGCTAAGACAATTTATAGTTCACTGTTACTGAGTACGCTAACTGTTACATGCCTTCATCACATATTTTATCCAGAGTTACTGTTTACATTACACAATTTCACGCGGGCAAAACCGCTCGTCCGTAAAAACTTTTTTCAAATAAGACAGGACACGTGAATAAGGTCAGTGCACGGTGGACGAAATTCTGTAGTTGAAAATTAATCCTGTGACACATGACTGAGAAGCCTATAAAAAGGAATAAACTGACATACCGATATGTCCGAAACGGCTGAGAAAAGATGAAAAAATCTGATATTTTTAAAGAAACTTTACATCCAATTTTCCATTATTAACATCATGTGCTTATTGTTACTGGGTTTATTTGTGATAGTTTCTGAAAACCGATGACGTCAATCACCAAATAAGTGAGATTGATGGTTTACCATGCACTTCATAAGCACTTCTAACCGATAGTTGCGTTAAACAATCGTTACATAAAGATAAACAAATAACTGAAATAAAAAACTTAATACAGCACAGTTAGAAGTGGTGGAAGAGTGCAAGAATATTTCGTGTCACCGTATTTTGTAAACAAGTGTAGCGTCATATACCTTGTATCATTGGAGTATGGTTGTGTAGTAGTTGTTTGAAAACGAATCATTAGGACCATGAACTTTTCGCGAAAAGAATGTTGCCCCAGTTTGTTCCAGTGCCTTATGAGCACATCTGCAGTTCTGCTTCGTTGTCAGTTATTGGGTGTTTGAACTCTCGCGTGTCTTGGGCTTCTACCCGCCAATCACAGACGTGTGGTGCTGCAGTTACCTCACTGTGGTTGGCTCAGTGTAATGAGAGACGTCACTCACTAAGACACGCTGCTAATAACCTTGAAGCAGAGATGCAGATGTTCACGCAAGTTAAAGGTGTTCACGTGGCAAAAATTCATAATGTTATGTTTGCACGTCATAGTGATCGCTTTATGGACGTTACTTGTGACTACATTTCCCACTTGTAAACATTTTTTTTAATTCTCATAGTTTTCTCATATTGACAAGACAATGTCGAAATTTGCAAGTTGCGGGAACATGGTAATAACAAAAACCAAGTGTCTTACTCGAATGAAACAATTTAAACTGTAATTAGGTACTATGGGCAATATGCTAAAATATTAAAAAAAAAACACACAAATATGCTTTGATACATTTTAAAAATTTCTGAAAAAATAATCGCATCAAAATTGGTCAATTAGTTTAGGAGCTACGATGTCACAGACAGACACACAGATATACAGATATACACGCAGACACGTCAAACTTATAACACCCCTCCTTTTGCGTTGGGGGTTAATGACGACAATTTATATCATATATGGCAATTTATAAAAAAATACTAATGGACTGCTGTGTGTTTTTACATACTTTAGCACATTACCCATAATATCAAATTCCAGTGTAAATTATTTCATTCGAGTATGACACTAGGTTTTTGTTATTACTATGTTCCCGCATCTTGAAAAATTTTACTTTGTCATGTCGCTATGGGAAAACTATGAGAGATAAAAAATGTTTACAAGTGGAAAATGTAGTCACAAGTTACGTCTATAAACCGAACACTACGTTGTGCAAATATAAAATTATGCATTTTCGCCACTTAAACACCCTTAATGAAAGAAACTGGGGCAAAAATATTTCTGCGCAACGTTGATGGCCCTACGAATCATATTCCGTAGCGGTGCACCAAAATTACCACTCACCCACTCAGATTGTGAAACATCAATACCGAAATAAGAAAATCACATATGGACATGTTATATTATATAGAAGCCTAATCAACTTTTCCTGCGATAAATCAGTGGTCTTTATCATGGTTAGAGACGATGGTATATCGCGAAAATGTTTTGTGCCAAGATAGCCTTGAAAACACTGACACAACGTAGCTGTCTACAGACATCAAATATTACAATATCGGTATTCTTATTGGCACAGTAAAATATGGCAACAGCTCCACGTACAAGCTAAAGCCAGTAATCTTCAGGTAAGCTGGACGTGTATTGAAATCCATCAAACAGTCAACTTTTCCCGCGATAAACCATCATCTCTAATCATGGTATAAAATGGTCAGTAGAAAAGACGTTTTCATTATCTTTACTAAAAAAAAAAAAACTAATCAAGCTGTTTAGTGTTTGCTTCCCACGCTACGACAACGTTACTAGGACAACCATAACTGGATACTGAAGGAGAGAGAAAATTTTCACGAGTGGGTTGACTGCCGCCAACATATGATTCCCAGTGGAGATGACCAGAGATCTCCATGCCATGGCCGCGGGGCGTATTATAACCAGTGTAGCCAACTGAACGGTGGCGGCTTTACAAGGCGACTACTGTGCACGCGGCAGTCCAGATTAGGGCCGCGGGGCAACTCATTCCTTACTGGCGCCAGGGCCGCGGGCGCTGAGACCAGCCCACGGGCCAATAGGAAGCCAAGATTTACACACGTCCTCTACTGCTCGCTGGAAGCGTGCACACAGACACTTGCACTGATAAGAAAATCTAACTGAAAATTTGTCCGTAAAGGACGAATTAATGTACTGTATTATGTTTTTTTTCTACATGGAAGGGAACAAATTTTGAAGGATTCTAAATTGAAAAGAAGTTATTAAACCGATAGAAATAATCTTTAATATATTAGTAGAACTAATGATTTTTGGTGAAAAAATTCTGCAACTTGTTTCAATGACATACGTGCACTCCTGCAACTCTGGTTCGTTGCTAGCGGCAGAATACAATAGCGCAGTGCACGTCCGTGATTTGCGGGTAGGACCCCGAGACACAGAAAGTTACAAACTTCTAATCACTGACCAAGAAGACGAGAAACAGATGTGCACATAAGGAATTGAATCAAATTGTTGCAGAATTCTTTTCACCAAAAAACACTGGCTCTATATCTTATGCTCTCTGGAATCGTTAACAACCACTTGCACTGATGAAAAAAAATTACGTACTGAAAATGTGTCCGTAAAGAATGAATGAAAGTGCGCTTGAAATACGAAAAGCAGTAAACTACATTTTGATTTAGATCTAAGTGATGCACATTATACTGCAGCACTGTACCGTCCAGAAAATCTAGCCAAGCAATAAAACTCTGGAGAAAAACTAGCAAGAATTGGCCGTAGCCAGTGTGTTTGTGTGTGTATTTCTTTATGGCGTATGCGTTCATGTACGATTCACACGATTGCGATAAATCTTTGGTGAGAAGTTGTGTGTTCACCCGCCAAGGTTTGTGACGAAAAATCTGTGTGTTGTGTTGTGGGTGGTAGGGGGGGAGGGACATAGCGGGAAAACGACGGGGCACCAAATAAAGCAGTGAAACAAATTAGCTTTTTTTTATTTCAAACACATATTTTATAGAAAATAATAAATTGCGTACTTTATCACGTGTTATCAGTATTAATATTTCTTAGACGAAAATTCTTATACAAAAAGTTTTTACGAAGCACTTTTTTTTTTATTTTTAGGAAATAAAAATTTATATTGCTTATTACGTATTATCACTATTAATATTTATTATACGAAATAATTATATGGATAGTTTTCACGAAACGCTATTATTTTTTGTTAAAAAATCTTCATGGAAAGATATTTAAGATATTAACATTTTTGGAATTATTTACGGTAATTTTAGATACCGTACTTGCATAGACTTTTGCAAGACTCTATAAGAGGTATTAAATTGAAAACCACGTGAACGAAGTCGCGGGCAGTAGCTAGTATGTGGTAAAACATCAGAACGAATAACCAATACTAAATAACCAACAGAACTAAAAGCACTTAGGACAACACAACTGCGACAGTACATAAAAGTACTGAAACAAAGACATGATTACACACAATACTGATGAAGTCACAGGCACACTTAAAAACTTTCAGTGTATACAGAAACAAGGTTCACGCGAAGTAAACGTTTTTTTTTCTTTTGTTACAATTCAAATTACACGGACGATTTTTTATGAAAGATATTCCGGGAAAGCACCATCGAACTCGTTTGTTTATCCGAGCTATTATTGGGGGAGGGGGAATCGTTGTATTCGTACACATGGTACATTTTATTTCATTCTGTTTTATAGTTAAGTATTTTCATCAAATGCTCTGATTGGCCAAAAGTCAATTCTACTGTAACGGACAGTGAGTCGGATGTAACTTCATTCTGTACACAGGTTTAAACTAAAACATGATTCTATTCCCATTATATTTATTATAAACGAACAACTTAACAGAACAATACAATTGGCAGTATTAAACAATTCTTTAAAAATTTCTAATTAAAACCACTTACCAAGCGGGTACGTTCGATTGTAAAAAAAACTCCAGTATTTGATAAGTTTTCGAGGATTTCATTGGTAATTCATCGCAATTTCCCGAAAATAAATACAAGAGCAATGCCATTTGGTAATACGCAGTGGTAACGTGTGGTCGTGTTTCAAGATAAGTAATATTAGACCCGACTATACGCCATGAGCATGTGGCATTAGCAAGAATGCAGAAATCGACCAATGAGGGTAGTTTCTTTTTACTGAAGTCATATTACGTAAAAATTCGTTTCATGCCTCTAATGTTACTGGCTGAATATTTACCTGTACCTTTTATTAGGATAAAAGTTCGACATACACTAAGAGTAGGGACCCCTGATTTTCGTGTAAAGAATTTTTCCCAAGTCTGTTTCAGTGTCTTACGTACACATCTGCCGTTTATCTTCATGGTTAGCGGTTGGATGATTCGACTCTCACAAGTCTTGTTGTTCTACCCGCAAATCACTGACGTATTTCTCTGCAGTTACCTTAAGAGCGCGTGGTAGATAAATAAACACTGAAAACATCAATAGTTTCTACGCTTTTTTCGAAGCCAATATGGATAAAATACACAATGACAATCCTAGATAATAGTTTTTGCCAACTTTATAACTAAATATTTATCCAGAATAACTAATTCGTTACGCGTGATCTCTTGCGCCGCAGTTAAATGCACCAGGTTCCAGCGTCAGAGATTGTGCCTCAGAAGTTCGTAACACTGGAAACAATTCTGTTTAAAACGTTGGTTAAAACTATTGTCTAGGATTGCTATTGTTTAATTTTCCCAAATTCGCTTCAAGAAACCTACGGTAATAGATTAATACTTTTAGCGTGGAGTTATGTACCACGTCCTCTTAATGTGTTTGGTTCAGTCACATGAAATACGACAGTTTACAAAGATACTCTGCCAATAACCTTGAAGCAGAACTGCAGATATGCACTCAAGGCACTGAAAGAAACTGGGGAAAAATTCTTTCCGCGAAAATCAGGGGTCCCTAGCTAAGAGTTATTAAAGTCATTGCCTAGAATCTCTTGCCTTGGAACTAGAGACCCGGATATTTTGCAGGTTCAATGACCAGCAGACTGGACTCCACAGTCCTGTGTACACTCTGTACTCAGCTACTTGTACATTGTCAGCTTCTTCAGTGAGAGGTATAGCAGTTATCATTAAGTATTATCATGTATTGTTTATATTAGTTCAGAGTCCTCAAGGACACGTTCAATAAACAGCGATCCAATCGACGGAAGTAACTTACACGAACATGAATTCAAATTCTAACTTGTCTTCAATTGAATCCGAGAATTGTTCAGGTCTCTACTCGGAACACGTACACGCCTCAACATTGACAGCATGCTATTTATAATTTATATACTAACGTCATACTAGAGCAAATTAACTGTCTTTATCAACACAAACGTGTATTTTATCTTTTGACCCAAGACTGACCAAACGCCTTTAAAGTGTTTATTAGTTTCGGTCAGAGTGTTAATTTCATGTGAAAGTTCAAGTACATTATTATTCTCATCTTATGATCAGCATAAAGAAATAGTTTAAAACATATTACTGAGCGCGTAAATATTTAGTTGATTCAATTTATTACTAGTTCGTTACCCTGCGTAAAAAAAGTTTTGAGAACATTGCGAAAAGTTTCATGACGTTTACATAAATAATATGCTGTATAAGTATTGGAGTAACATCTTGTAAACACCCATTCTGTAAATTTTATACGAACCCTGACAAATCAGTGGATAGTGAAACGCACTTTCACTAGTTATATAATCACATACGTTATTATATAAGTTTTAAATTAATTACATTTAAGCTCTCTCTGAACATTTAACTAAAGAAACGCTCTAAATAAGGTAACAATATTTTCTTTTCTTGCCCCTCTAAAAAGCTGCAGCCACACACTAAATACGACAGTGACTCGCATATTTTGCGTTACTACTTCACGGCAGGCTGTCTCCGGGCATTTGCATCTTTGTATGCACGCATTACATGGTAGTGGGCATTTTTCAGCTGACTTACACAATTGCTTGCCAAAGACATTCATGCGCGCCACAGGTCAAGTTAGCAGATCTACACCAGTGCTCGGTATCAGTCACGTTATTAAATTATTTAGTTTTTTTTTTTTAATTATTAGAAGATAAATGTGAAATTATATTTACCTTGCGCTACAGTGCTAGCATCGCAGTTGAAATTTTAACCTATGCTTAGGCCGCAATCAATATAGCAAATTAACAATATAAAAAACAACTGCTGAACTGACTGCGACCTAATCATTGGTTAAAGGTTCAACTGCTATGCTTGTACCGTAATGCCAGGTATATAGAAATCACACAATATTAGGAAATTACACATCTTTGGTAAGATTTTTTAGCAAAGTGAAAAATACAATATTATAAAAATTACGGCTGATGGCGAGCTTTAAGAGCTTGAAAAAAATCGCAATTTCATCACTGTACCAAACACTGTCCAACTATTATACATTACATTGATTGTCATTTCACGCAAATAAAATATTTCTTCGGTTCCATAGTTTTCGTACAAGTGCATGCCAAAGTAGTGACTTGACTATTTTCGCTACTAACCCAATGTAAAAACTACTCAAGCGACGAATTGTATAATTTAGAGTGAAAGTAAGTGTGTTAAGCTACAGAATGACAACTTCGTTATTTCACGTAAAATATTTTTTAAAAAATACAGGTACTCGTAGATATGCAACAATTTATGTAGACTCAAGAATTTTTTAGATATAAATTTTATGTGAAATGTAATTAAGTTTAACAAGCGTATCTTGATGTATTGTATACTTGTGACACACTGCTATCATTTGTGTGGTTGTTAATGCTAAAAAAATTAAAAAAATAAGGAAATAAAATATTATTAAAGCAGAAACATCCTTAATAACTACATAGTTTTGAGTGCAACTGGTTTTAAAAAGGAACGATTCCTAAATTGTACGATTTTCATAACTGGAATAATCTTACTCTACTATTTTTTATTACAAACCGGTAGTATAAAAATACACACGTCCTTAAGACTTTCAAAATGAAATCTTGACATAACTCTAAGGAAAATTGTAATGAAGACGCGAGCTGCAACTGAAGAAAAACGTAGGGTGTGGAAACTTACTACGTTAGAATATTTATTAGGTTGAGTGGGGTTCAAGAAGAAGGGGCGGGAATCTCCTCAAAACGGCATTCCAAGTACTAATCAATCACTTATTTTCAAATGTGTGACAGTCAAATATTACTGCTACGCGAAATAAAGCTGGAAACTAAGACTGACGAGCCTGTAAAGCCACTGGAAGTACGCCGTATGACAAAGCTTATTTGATCGTATATGTGTAAAAGAAACGTATGTTGCATTACTTTTAGTGTAGAAACACGGTCCAATCAATACTGCCTACCTCATGACTGGGAAATATCACTTGTTGGAAAGAGAAAACTACTTTGCGTAATTAGACAACTTTCACCGTACGGTACTTAGTGTTGTTACACGTACTGATTTATTGGTGAATTGTGCAGGTGAGAAAGAATTTCCTACTGATAAGAACATATACAAGTCAATTCTTGAATCTAAGACGTCGTTAAAGGAACAGTATGGGATTTACATAATTTTATTACGCGAAAATATCATCAAGAATGATTTGTACTAGCTGACTTGATTCGGTCTCTCTCTCTCTCTCTCTCTCTCTCTATATATATATATATATATATATATATATATATATATATATATATATATATATATATTTCAGCCAAAATCCTAGTATCGTTTTCTCCCATTATATAACATTATTTATTTCACATTTCGCTTATTTGAACTTTTCAGCAAAAATAGGGAATAGAGATTTAAAAAGTACTGGGAACTGGAATTTTAACAAATATGCTGATTAGTTCGTAATTAACTAGGCAATTATTTTATTATTTCATACCAGTGACTTTCTTATCTAATTGGAACACATTCACTTGCTAGTATTTAATTGTCTCTACACCTGCAAACTTAATTTACACATTTTTTTCTCAAAATTACATGAAAGTAAAAAAACAATCCTACATAACGGTTCTTGACTAAAGAATATTCACATTACGACTCATGTTGTAGCATAATGATATGTTGTAATGGCGTCAAGCACACTTTAAAATGACTCTTATCAAGAGTATTTCATTATAATTTATCCATTTCCACATAAGTTCCAATGTCTCAAAAATAGCGAGATCAGTAGATAACTAAGGGAAACATCCCGCTACAAATGACATGGTAATAAATCCGTGTACTATTAAGTAAATGTCCGTTTTAGTATACATTTTATTAATACTGATAGATTACCACAGTAATTAAGAAACCGGTTTTGCTTCGGCGTGTTGAAGAAAAGCCAAATTTTGTAGCAAATTTAACCACAAAGTAAAATGCAAACAGCGACTCCAAATAATTTCCAATCTTTGTGCAGGTAACTCTAAGTGAAAAGCCTTAATTTTATGTCTTAAAATTTGCTGTCAAGCATTCAGTGTATCTAAAAGAAAAAAATGCCCTAGGCTCATAAACTAATGACTGTTAAATAACAGAAATCTCAAAATTAATAAATTAGAAGTAAAAAATTGTAATTATTTCTACGACCCTTAAATACTGGACACTAGGTTTTTTTACTAAAAAAAATGCGTCATTACGTATTAAGTTACTATATAAGTGTGCTGATTTAAAAAAAATATTAGTAAAACATATATTCAGCAATATCTGGTTAGGAGATTGGGTACTGAAATTATAGTCTTCTAATCACGAAATTGACGGATGCAAGATGACATTCAATCAACGGCACTCAACTAGCTTGTATTAAGGTAAACGATTTATTTAGTACGTCTGTAGTTATTTGACGCCAATAGAAGCGTTTATCATCTTTGAAATTGTAAACAGTATTCAAATGTTGAATTTGGAGTTTGGGAAATTAACTCATGCTAATTAACTTCATCTAGAAGCTATACCCATACAAATATGCATTAAATGGGTTGCATTACCAAAATAAATTAAAGGCGGTATTTTAACTAAAGATATTGTTAATTATTGTATCCACGTTAGTTTCTCAAAGTTACATCACTGTATCGCAATTAGATTTGTACAAAATCTAATGTCGACGAGGCATATTCAGTTACCTTCACAGCGTCGATTGAGTCAAGAAATGCGGCACACTAGAAAATATTCATTAAAAAAATTTAAATACAATTTCTACGCTGTATTGCTTTTTCTTTGTCTTTCCATTACGACTCTCAAATTACTTCAAAATTCAATTACGGTTTTCAGCGTTAATTTATTCTCCATGTCCTTTTAATAATTACATAAAATTCGAATATGTTTTAAGTAAAATGACTTACTACACCGCAATACCCAGTTACAGCAAGTTGTAGATAAAATAATAATGCATCCTATAGCCCACGATATTTGGTGAAAATAATTCTGAAACGATTTGTTTCAATGCCTTGTGTGCACATATGCAGCCCTGCTTCGTGGTCAGTGATTGGCTGTTTTTAACTCTCAACGTCTTGGGGTTCTACCCGCTAATCACAGACGTGTAAAGTTGCGTTAACCTTCTCCTGACTGGCGCAACCAAACGGATGGCATCTCTGCACTACTACATTCTGCCAAGAACCATGAAACTGAGCTGCGGATAGCATGCAAGACACTGAAACAAATTGTTGCAGGATTCTTTTCACTAAAAAACGTGGGCTCCCGTATTTCGTGATGGGAAAGGGGGGGGGGGCGTGGAACAAGAGAGATACAAAGAACACGCGGCTAAGTTGTCTGACGTGTTGAAAACAGTGCAAATAACACGAGAAATATGAACATTTTGTGTACTTTTGTGAATAAGTTGAAATATTTCTTCTCATGTATATTGTCTATGGAGTTTGTTAAATGTTTTGAGAAAAAAAAAAAGAGGCGTAAAAAGTTATATACAATATGTAGTGTGGAAAAAAAAACTGTTTATTTTCTTTCATTTTGGTTGTTTAAGACTTGTTCCTTTTGTGTTTATATGACACGCAACGATTCTAATTGTATTCTAATTCGTCGGTTAGACATTTTGAACAGATCCTATCCCGCGTCCATTAACCAAGCAGTGACATCAAGCTACAGGTCCCTACTGTGAGTTATGTTATGACTCATGAACGTGCAATTACCCTAGTATCTAACACAAGGCTATACTGGAGTAACGGTCATACGGTACCTGTAATTACGTACAGTCGGAGGACATAGATGTGGTGTACAAACATCCCACAGCACGGCGTTCCAAGAGAAAGCAGCTCTTTGGTAAGAAAAAAAAGTATATACGAAAATCATAAGGTTGAGGAATAATTCAATATATCTCTGTGATTAAACGGTCTAAACAAGGACTAAAATCAAATCGAGGGTTACAGGGGTTATTACACGTAATCAGATCTAAGTTTCATGTTATTGTTCACGAAGACCACTAACTTTTCAAGACGAAATATTTCCCGGAGCAGTCATTATATAATTTTAGAAGAAAGCGTACGTACGGAAGAGAGGTGGGTGACCTCGGAGAACTACCTGCCGAAGAACGCAGGTTTTTTTTTTACCTTGAAGCACAACGACCACCTCGACTCTCGTAAAGATCTCTGTTGAATCTAATCACAGGGAAATTCAGCACAAGTAGATAATTAAAAAAAAAATACTTTTCTGTTTTAAATCCTGAAGAAACTCAATGCTTTGACTTCAACTGAAAAAATTCAATTTCTGTGACGAGAGTAAACAACATTAATATCACGACTTTGGCACATTCGCTTACACGTAAATAATTAAATATAATAAACAACTTATTTTCGGGATTTGACATTTAATTTAACGTCTAATACTTGAGGACAACTTGAAACAGATGTAAAATAAAGAATTTTCTTTCTTTCACAAGCATTCTCGGTCTTTCTTCAATCACTCGTTACTACTACGTGTGCAGTAATGAGTAGTTAGAAAATACATATGTTAAATAACGACCTGTTTGAGCAATTAGTAACAGTTTCCGTAGTAATCTTTTATGTGTTTGGAGTATATAACGCTATTAGTAATATATTTACGAAAAATCTTTACACCAAAGTACGTTTTACAAACCTACTAGGTTTCATTCAATGAAAAAAAAAAAAAAAAAACACATTTTGAAATAGGACACGATGATTTTAAAGACGAATTTAAAAACTAATAAATATTTCTTCCCAAGAGTGTGAATTACGCTTCATCAAAAATATGGATTGTCATTTGCATTTTTTCACAGAGATGCGGTTCTTTGAATTTTGAAATTATAAAAACTGTCCAGGCGATACGTATATATATATATATATATATATATATATATATATATATATATATATATATATATATATATTATATATATTATATATTATATATATATAATTGTAAGAGAATATGCTACATTTACTCAATGAATGTGTGAGTCATTCAGAGCGATGCTTGTTTCGTAAAGCTGTGGAGGAAAAATTATGGCGTGGAGTAGATTTGTCGTCGAATAAAGAGTTAAATACCGAACGAACACACATTCACACACTATTCTCTCTCGTGTGTATGTGTGTGTATATATATCCAACTTCAGAAATTTAATTTTGGAGCGATGAAACACATTGTGGGTTTTTAATCGTATGACACCGTCTAGTATATTCGATGAAATGGCGGAAAGTTAGGAACTGATTTAAAATGACTACCATTACCTTAATCAGTGCTCATCTTACTGTGTCCTTAATTACATTTCATAGGAACTCGACCATTTTTAAACCGTTAAAACGCTGCTAACTGCCTGCTCGCTGACACAGCGATACCACAACAGTCGCCCTGTATTTAGTGGCTTCTTTATTAATGGCTCGGCGCTCTTCTACAAGAGGTGTCACAGTCTCCGGCCAGTTGCAGAAGGTACATGGACCTAAAGTTCTTTGCATTCTAGCTTGTGCGCACAAGTGGATTTTTTAAGGTCCCTAATATTTAGACCCCACGATTTTTGGTGAAAAGAATCCTGCGACAAATTGTTTCAATTCCTAATGTACACATACGCATCTCTGCTTCGTGGTCAGTGATTGGCTGTTTTAAATTCTCGCGTCTCGGGGTTTTACCCGCAAATTGCATACGTGTGGTGTCGTAGTAACCTTGTTCCTGTTGGCACAGTCAAATGAGCCACGCCTACATTCTGCCAATAACCGTGAAGCATAGCTGCAGATGTGCGCGTAAGGCATTGAAACGAACTGTTGCAGAATTATTTTCACCAAAAATCGTGGGCTCCACTAATATTACAATCAGGGACTGGAAATTAAAATATTTTTGCACTAACTTGTTTCAATGTCTTATGCCTCGTGGTGAATGGATGTTTTAAGGGCTTGTTCCCGAGTTTTTTTTCAGACTGGTGCCAATAACTCAAATATTTTTTAACCAAAAGTTTTGAAAAAATTTTTGTCAATGTGCAATCACACAACGCACAAAACTGTGGACGCATTTTTTTAAAATAATGTACCGTTCGCCAGCAAAAAAATAATTTCCTTCATTTTTGCTTATTTTCACGACGAAAAACGTGGTACTTTGGGTAATGAAATCTAAAAAACCGTTCAATATAATTCTACGAAAAATTCAGCTACAAATTATAACATATAAGTGTTAAAACTGGAGCGAAATTTTGATATGAGTGTTAGGTAGCAATAAAATTTTTTTTCGAAATCACTGCAAAACTCCGTAACAAGGCCTTAACTCTCACTTGTCTTACAGTTTTGCTGGAAAATCACAGTTGCGTATTGTCGCAGTAATCTTGTTTGAAATAGCATAGTTAGAGACACTGGAAAAACGCGAAAATATTTAAGATTGTCTCCAATAAACTGTAGTATATTAACCGTGACACGTGTGAACAGTTTTGAGTCAAATCACACACTCTATGTGTCCAAGCTGTGCAGTTCTAACTGGGCCTGTTGTAGAGAGAAAAAAATGTTACAAATAAACGATAGCCAATGTAGATACCAAACATTCAGTGTTATCTACGTCACGTTGGAGCCTAGTAAACAATCAACTATTCCCGCGATTGTCCAGTATCTCTAAGCATAGTCAATCGAAAGACGTCTGTCAGTAATAACTATGCATCAGAGCTATAGTTATGCACCAAGTAAGGTTAATTCTACTACAGCAAGTGCGTCTGACTGGCGGGTCGTATACAGCGAGCGAAGTGTTTTCGTGACCCTTCTCGCCTACATAACGAACATAAATATCCAAAAATTGGAACTGTCTAGAGCAGACATTTCCAATGTTGGAGCCTAACAGTACGTCGCGGACCGCAAGACGCTTCTAACAAATGAAAAAGATCCGTAGTCCAAGTGAGTTTGACATGCCTGTACTACAGGTTAGAATGATCAATGATTAGAGACCTGAAAAATTCGCGTTTTCTTTTAGGCGCAAGCTAGAGTTCCAGCAACTATAGGTCTGTATCACGTTCACAATTGGCCGTTGACTTACTCGGCACTTCCTGGAAGTAGCTGAGCCAATAATAAAACTGTAACTGAATACAGGCTCATTTGACTGTGTCAGCGAGCAGCTAGTAAACAGCTGCTATCACATTCAGTATACATATATTCTTGGAGCCTAGCCTATATCGGTGAACCCACTAATATTTCCTGTCTCTATCAATGTTAAAAGTTTGGCACAGTGAAAATTTCTGCCGCTTGAGCGCTGATATCGGTAATGGGTGCAAACTGACTAATCACAAAGCTTTCCAGAATTTTAAGTTACATTTAATTAATAATTTTAAACGCGAAATTGGTTCATTTTCACTTTATATTAAAACTTAATTACTTCTATCACTTCCAAGCATGTTTAAATGTAATTTTACTACGGTTTCGTATTTATCTGGTCTCTTAGCGATAGCAGCGAAACTATCGGCAGAATTTTTCCCTGTGCCAAGCTCTCCCATAAGAGAAAACATTATCTTTCTAACCTGCAGTAGAATTAACCTTAAACTAAGACATTGAAACGATGTGGTGCAAAATCTTTACGCGAAATTCTCCTCCGTTATATAATAATTATAACAAACGCACAACGATTTGTTATCAAGTAGATACAAATAAGTAATTGTTTTATTTATTTATTCATTCATTCGCCTGCTCGAGTGCCGCCGTAGGATCTCCACATATCACTTAACCGCAGCTACTCCGAGTGCCAGTAAACATACGCTCAGCTTTGACACTACGTCGAGAATACTCGCACGTTCGAGACAATATAAAGAACTAGGCCGTACAGTTGAACACGCGCGAGAGAGGTCGTGCGGGTAAAACGGGCCTAAATACCAACAAGCAGTTCCCCGAGCAGAGAAGAGGCGACACGTGTACAGCTCGTGTAAGGGGTGTAAACACTAAACACGTTTACTAAAAAGTACTGAATTCTCACAGGGTGTAATAATTTAGAATATCTATACTGACCGTTATCTTAGGCACAATTAGACGGAGTCAAGCAACAACATACCAACCAACAAAATATGTTTCCAAGATATTGACGATTAAAGTTGATTTTATATAATATGGGACAACGTATGCCCATAGATAGCATCAAAATGCATGTTAGGTGTTTTTTTTTTTTTTTAGTTAAATCCGTCATTAGACAACAAATGGTGCCAAAATCTCACTTTATTGGCATTTTTAGTTGGTTTGGCCCGTCCAATATTCAATGTACAAAATATAACTGAGGAAAAGTATAATTTATGAAGTCCCACATTATACTACGTTTCCATCTCGTTTCAAGGCGAATTTAGTAGTAGTAACCCCTGCCTGCAATCAGTATCCAGTTCCACACAAACTTCAGATCCAAGTGAAATCGATTTTAGTCGTTAGTGCTAATTTTGGTTGAGCTGACATTTTGTTGGCTGTACGGAAATACGCTAATTGAATATTTCTGTTGGTTTTACGTAATGCTACAAGTGTAAGGAAAAGCTTGAATATGTATGCCTTCCTTTAACTGTAGTTAAAAATACAACGAAAATGTATTTTGTGTAAGAAATACTTTTCCTAATATTTTTATTGTTTCAGAAAAAAAAACATGTAAACATAGCCCCTGTAGTAAAAAAAAATTATAGTATTAGAAAGTACGAGAATGTATTTTTGATACACTTTCATACAATCCGCATTTGCAGGCTGTTTCACGTCCAATTCAAGTCGATCCGACCTAATTCTTTGGTGTAACGACCTACAGCAAAATTAGGCCTATGATAAAAGAGTCAAAACCTACCAAATTCACAGGGAATGCATGTAGCACCGGTTCATCTGATTTTCGTGAATTATTCCTCGTCTGATTCTATTTCGAAACGCTTAATCTCATGGTGGTTACTGTTCGAGCGTTTGTTTGTGTCTTAACCGCGTGCCAGAGACGTTTGCTGTAGCAGTGACATTCTGATTGGCTCAAAGGAACCATTCCTCACAAAGACGCGTGGCAATAGTTGGTTGTTGCCAGGTAGGGCTGCAGTTGCCAAGAGCTGTACAGGGTTGTGCGCTGGTTGACTCTACAGCCACTGACACGCTGATGTGCAGGCGCCCCTTACTACTGAGTGGTCACAACACATCTAGTAGCCGGTAAATATTTCATGGTCGTTGGTCTACGGCGCGTTCATCAAGAGTGTACAGTTCCGACTGTCTGCAGCCCCACCTGGCAACAACCCACGAGCCGCCACTGGTGGCAATCAACCAAATAGCTGCAGATGCAAACCAGCGTGTCCACTACGAAATCGCTGTTTGAAATGTCCTGACTTTTCCCTGTTTTCCAGGCAACACTTTATAACTATAGGGCCACGACTTTATGGCGAAAAGATATTTTGCAAAATTTCGTTTCAATGCATTATGTGCACATCTGCAGCTCTGCTACATCGTCTGTGATTGGATGCTATTACTCTCAATTGGCTTGGAAAATTATAGACGTACGGATTCACAATAATCTAATTCTGATTGGAGAAGTTAAATGAGAAACGTGTCCGAACAAAGACACACTGCCAATAACAGTGAAGTAGAGCTACTGATGGGCACGTGAGACACTGAATCAAAGTGGGTGGGGCAAATATCTTTTCGCGATAAAATCGTGGCCCTACTAATAATTTACCCTAATTAATTGTCAGGACTACAACTACCTTTCGCGTGTCATTTTTTCCTAACTGATGAAATAAACATGACGCCAGTTAAATACAACTTTCTACAACATCACAAGTACTTATAAACCCATAGATAAAACGCACAATATGACGACAAAAATTTCTCGTGCCGATGCAATGCATTGCCGGCTACGCTGGCTCCATCGAGCACCGGAAAGCCGAGTCCATGCAAAAAAAAATACATGCTGTGTATTTTTTGTATGTATGTATAGATACAAGTTATATGTCTGCGAGTACTTGCAAATGTCTGCTGTCAATGTAAGTACAGCACGTAATTAATTGCCATTTCACTTTTATTTTGCTACTTTTAAAAATATATTTTTAAAGTTTTAAATCTAAACCTATTTCCATGCAAATAATAGAAACTGCAATGACTTTTAAAATAACTATATAATTATTTTCATTTTTTCTTTAGCCTATGTGAAAATTCCTTGACTATTCTCTGAGTTTTGCCTGACAGGTGAAATTCCCCGATATTTTCCTGGTTTTTTTTTTCTGTGGGTGGAAACCTGTATACGTTTAAAATATAGCGTAAGTCTAAATTAATGAGAACGGTTGACTCCTGAGGAATGATAATGATAATGCCACGTGCTCAACGTGTTGCTCTTAACATCGCTTCGCCACTGAGCAGAGATGAAGTGATTCACTTGATCCACGCAGAAGTGGGTGGAGGACTGAATGTTAAGGGTTCCAATTTATGCTGTTCTTGCGAGTTTTATTTTTTTAGATCCTGAAACGGAGCATAGTCTATATCGTAAAACCATTACATATAAATGTTGTGAATTGTTTGTACTACGTAGCTAAATTATTTAAACCATAAATTTATATAATTTTGGCAAATTGTCGACTTAATTAAATTTTCTTAAAGTCAATAGCTAGCCAAAATTATGAAAACTTAAGTTTTGCGAATATCAGGTTTCATAGTACAAACAATTTTCGACATTTCATACGTAACGGTTCAGCGATACTTGTTCCTCCGCAGGATTTTAAAAATAAAACTTAGTAAAATATAATATATAGGGACCCGTACGTACCTCGGATCCGTGCTGTGACCAATAATAGGCGTTTAGGGTCAACTGATGCACTTTAATAGCAATAAAACACTTCGCGGGCTTCACAAAATTGGGAAGGGTCTGTAGGCTTACCCCTAGTTCACTAGGTTACCAACAGGGAGCAGGCATAGCCTATGTAGTTTCGGCAATAAGTGACCAATATAATCAAATATAAGACCACTACTAAAATCTTCAACATATTCCTCTTACTAAAGTTCGAAGCCTTAGTGTTACGAAGCAGGGTAGGTTTACCCTACATGTAAAACTATATTCAACGCTGTGGCGGCTCGTAGGTTGTTGTGTTGTCAGGTAGTGCACAAGTTGCAGAGAACTGTACAGGATTGTGCGCTACTTGACGCTACAGTCTCTTACACGCTGGTATGTAGGTGTCATGTATTACTTACTGCTCACAACACAATAAGTAGCCAGTAGATATTTCATGGTCATTGGTATACGGCGGCGCGTTTCCTACACGAGTGTACAGCGCTCAGCAACTTGTGTCCAACCTGCCGCCACTGATTCAACCGGGCGCAGCTATTTTTCACGGCGTCACTTAACGGCCAAAAACCTTTTTCTGCATTGAGAAGAGGAGAAAATTGCTACAGAAATTAAACATATATATAAAAAAATACAAGTATGTGTTTTAGAGCGTCTTTTAGTGTAAATACACTTAGGCCTATGTTTCCCAGTTGTCAAGGAACTGAAGGAAAAAACCTAAAAGTCTACATAACAACGTGGGCCGCGCCGAAATGAACAAAAAGTCTGTAATGGCATATACGTAGGCTCGACAGATGACTTGCCACATAGAATTTATTATAACATAAAACCATATACTTGTACCTGCCGGGTCTCTGTAGTAGACTGTGTTTCAAGAGGGCATAGTTAGGGCGACAAACTTCCCGCGAAAATAATTTTGCCCCAGTTTAATGTCTTTGCATGTTTCTTACAATGGGACAGACTGAAAACTGTATTATTGTGGACATACGCCATTGCAATATTATGTCGTCCCAGAAATCTTAGAAAGATACTAAGAAAAACAGACAGCGAAATACGAAAAAAGAGAAAACACGCCGAGTTGGCTAAAGGAAAAAAATAATCATAAACTGAAATTATCATGAGTTTTTCCCGTTTTTTTTCCTTTATTTGTCGTTGACTAATTCCTTATGGGATCTTCCAGGTTCCGTTATTTTGGTTTATGGATGTGTTGACTATAGCCAACCCGGCGTGTTTTCTCTTTTTTTCGTATTTCGTTGTCTGTTTGTCTTAGTATCTTTCTAAGATTTCTGGGACGACATAATATTGCAATGGCGTATGTCCACAATAATACAGTTTGTCTGCCCCAGTTTGTTCAAGCAATTACATACACATCTGCAGCTGTGCTTCATGGTTATTGGCAGTGTGTCTTTGTGAAGAGACGTCTCTCATTACACTCCGCCAATCACAATACGCATCAGTGGTCTGCTGGCAGAACCGCAAGTCACGCGAGAGTTCAAACATCCAATCAGAACTACAGACGTGCACAGAAGGCACTGGAACACACAGATCCTAAATTATTTTAGTGGGAAGTTCATGGCCTTAGGCATGATACGTAGTTCAGCGCCATTAGCATTTGTTTATAATTGTATGTTTGATGAAGCCAATTTGTAAAATAAATAAATATAATGCAGGCAACGTATATCTGATGAACAGTCTGTGACGCCGAAATCTCGTAAGTTAAGGGAGCTGCCTACCTCAGAGCCACGTCGGGAACAAGCTGAGGATTTTACATGTTAAATTATATTCTATGAAGCTTCATATACGCCACCACTGACTTTTTTTATTCGTCTCGGTGCCGTGCACATTGCTAAAGGATATGAAAGGTAACTTTTTCTCAGTGCCCTGAAAACTGTGAACAAAAACATTTTTGCACACCGGAAACACTTGAAAACGGTTCTTTAAAATTTTTTTCTAGGCAATTTTATTCGTTTAGCAATATTGTTATTTTCTCAATGCAGAACATTGTTTTTTTTTTTTCGTCCGAAAACGATATCACAAAAGGTGACTGAGCCCCAAGGAATATATAATTTAACATGTGAAACCTTATCCTTGCTGCCGCCAGAGCACTGAGGTAGGCACGTCACTTAATTGCGGCGCAAGAGATCTCGAGTAACAAATGCAGCATTCTGAGTAGATATTGGCTATACTGTTGGCAAATATAATTATCAAGTATTGTAGTTTTGTCATTTACCTATACACTCTAAATCTGAATTAGTGAACATTCACTGATTCACGCTTATGGATGTAGTTTATACAATTTGAATAAGTGAAAATAGTCACTGTTTACTTAGTGAATATTCTCTGATATCCTTTTAAGTGTTCCAACTTCTCACAAGTGAATCAGTGAATATTCACATTTGTTTCAGTTGTTTTCAAAGAACAGTTTTCACTCATTGAATCAGTGAAAAATTACTGGTAAACCTGTGCACATTCACTAATTAACTTGAGGAATGTTGACACTGTTTATCGGAATCACTGAATAGTCACCGAATTCACAGTGGTTTCTCACTGATTAAATTTGTTGAAACTGTTCCATCCATCGGCGTGAATCAGGGAATATTCACTGACTCAGATTTAGAGTGTACTGAGTATCAAAAACGTGTAGATTTCAAGTGTTGTTTCAGCGTTTATTTACCTACCACACACATGTAAGCAGGGGACTCTCGTCAGAGGCTGTCAGAGGCGGGCTCGGAGCACTGATAGCTGCTCTCCTGCCGACCAAGGTGAAGGCGGAGAACTGGGTCAAAAACCGCCCGCCCTGCCCGGCCTACACATTTCCTCATAACAGCGCGCCCAACCAGCCATGCCGCTACACCATTATTTTTTTCCTTCTTCTTAATGCCTGACTCGCGCCCGCGGCGAAATTAAATTGTGATTTTCCCCCTCACTGAACGTTTTCAGTTGATGCATAAGGGGAGGGGGGGATCGCTCTATTCAAGATCTCCTTGACGGCGCCCGAAGAAACAAGACGAGAAGATGCGATTACCGGTTCCATCATTCCATCAGAGGCGAGATGCGGGATGTTTTTAAGACTCAGCACGTGTCATGTGTGACGTGTAAACTGAAACTTGGCACTCGCATAAACGTTAAATGCTCAGCTCACACCTGGCGCATGCTGGAGTTGGCAGGCTTTCAAACAACTTTCCCGTTTTTTTTTTTTGTCAGCAAAGACGATGAGAATGTCGGCCATGAAATGGTTCATTTCTTTGTCATTTTTCTACCTCTTTCGCTAACAGCACCTGTTTTGTCAAATCTGTCATAAACGTTGCTCGTCTGTGCAACACGACATGAACAACCCAAGAACCGTCTTACAGGTCATTCGGGATAAAATGAGCACTAAAAATTTAACCTTTGAAAAATATCACTAATCATTACTAAATGCAGTTCAACATTACATATAGTCTCCATAATGCTGGCATGGTCGCGAGCGAAATTACGCAATATAGTCCCGTGTTTTTTCCTAGTTAAATACAGCAATACAGAAATCTAATTAGCCGAAATCGACATAACTGTATTTTATATTATCAATTTACCTTTTTTTACTAAACTGTATCGATTCATACTGACTGCACAATTTAATTTATACGCGTAAACATCAAGTGACGTGTCCAGAGAGGTTAGACATGTCCCGTCCTGAGCCGTTACGAGCGAAATATACGAATTGGCTGAAAATAGAACTTTAGCAGGGCTTTTTTTGAGTGCTCACTTTATCCCGAACCATCTATATTATACTTATTTCAAACGTGTACAAAACATTCTTCCCTTATGCGAAAAGTACATCATATGCCAAAACGTACAGATTTTTCTTTGAACTAATAAAATGCCATAATGCGTTCGGAATAATAAACGTTTCCTGTTCAGTTTATTAGGATATATTTTTGTGTTATTCGAATTGGCGAAGCTTCATTATTCAATCGCTGAGTTCTACGTCCTGTTTTCGATTGGTCTAGAGCTGGAAAATTGTTTTAATTTCAGAATTTGTATGTTTGTTAATACAATAAACAGTATCGCAAAACAGTTTATAACTCAATTGACGATTACTATTTATTTTGCACTACGTAGAATGGGATTAAAATTTAATTTATTCTCATGCAATACGTGCTAACTTAAATGTTATGTATACAATACAATTCATTTACATCTCTTGAAAATTGTTTAATTTAAAAATTTTCAAAGTTTATGGACGAAAGTTGAACTGCACTACAAAGAGAAATGTTCTTATACTGTATTTCATATAAGTTAGGATAAATTTGACAGTAACTTATGTGCAATAATTTGTAATATTTTGTGATTTGTTGCACTATACAAGACAAACTTTGCAGTACGAAATGCTGAAATGGACCTCTCAGGTTCATTTTAGAGCTAAAAAGGTCTTGTATTGTGCAACAAATGACAAAATACTAAAAATTAATTGCCCACAAGTGGCTGTCAAATTTATCATAACGTGACTTATATGAAACAGAGAATATCAAGAGTTCTTAACAAAAATTTTCATACACGTACTTCTTCGAAACAGGTTAAATCGGTCATTTCAGAAACCACTGCGAAAATTATTTTCCTCTCCATCTCATGTGAAAACTTACATTGATGTGAACCTAATCACAAGAATCCATGTGCCAATCAAGTGAATGTGTGAGAATGAACACAACAGTTACGAAAGGGGCCGCGGTAGCCGAGCGGTCAGACCACTTGCCTCTCACATAGGCGATCCGGGTTCGATCCCTCGTTGTAATCGTGCCGGACGATGTCGCTGGACTGCGTGTTTTTCGGGGATATCCCGCTTTCCCCACTTCGCTCATTCCAGCGCCCGTCCATTGTAGGGCGTCATTTCATGTCATCCTTCTGTGTACGTAGATTGCCTACGAGCTCCCATCCGTAAAGATCTGCATTTGGGTAGCGATACCCTGGCTCTCGAGACTCCTCCTCTGTCAAAATTTTATTCAATTACAAAATTGCAATAAACGTCAATTATTTATAATAATTAGTTTTCTTTATTTAATTAACTCGTTGCCAACACACACTTTCACAGTTTCACCAAAAGACGTTATAAAATAACTAGACTGTTACACTGCCATTTCGTTACATAACCAAGTAGAACGCTGACACATTGCAGGCGAAGATACGGAGTTGTGCACTTTAGCTGGGGTGAGGGTAACGTTTTTTTTTTTCAACAAAAAACATTGGCATAGGACATCGCATGTTATGGGCTGCAATATGGCGCCGTTCAATTTGCTTACACATAGAGATATACCGCCAGGATTGGTCTTGCACCCCTTGGTTCCACATCGATCTTGAGCCAAGTCCCACCGTCTACGCCCGGCCCCGCTGGGCGTTTGTTCCCCCCACCCACCATTTCCATATTAGCCCTTTGTACTAAAATCGTATTCTTCCAAATTACAATTAAAGGCTTCAAAAGTGATTGGTATTTAATTCAGCACTAAAAGCATCCGTTCAGAATTGTAGGTTTCTCGATGTAAATTTTTAAAACAAACAAAAAAAAAAAAAAAAAAAAAATACTGCAATCCTAGACAATAGTTTTTGCCAACATTCTGAACAAAAATTTTTCTCGATTAACGTATATTCGAAGAACAATTTCTGACGCAGAAGTTTCGTACATTTAATTGCGGCGCCAGAGATCACGCTTAATAAATGCAATATAGTCTGGCTAAGTATTCGGTCATAAAGTTGGCAAATATAATTATCAAGGATTGCTGTTTTGTAGTTCTTCTATATTGACCTTCAAAAAGCGCAGATCTCAATTAATAGGATTTAGCGCTTATTATATATACCACGCCCTCTTAACTACTTTGTTTATGTCCTGAAAACACTGCTTACTATCTCCATATATTTCACTTAGTAATTTTTTTACCGACGGCCAAATTAAAATCATTTTATTTTACGGTTCAATCAGACATTTACATTCTTCCTCAAAACATTTACATATATTTAGAATATGGTACATGTTTTCCACACCTTCCCCACAATCACATACTCTCTTCTACTTAATTGGTCCTACTAATGTATGTTTAAGTCTATGCATGTCCACTTAAAACTTCTTTTTACAAAATTACTAAGACATATTTTACTCGTATACCGCGTAGTTATACATTACATATCATTTTATAGATCGATAGGATGTGAAACTTATTCTGGCGCTTATAACAAAGATAGTTTTGTTCTTCGCCAATGTACGGTTTTATGTATCCGAAGTGTTCTGTATAAGCGCCACAACTTACCTTACTAATGCAACTATTGGCGGAAATTTCTCTTGTCAGCTCGCCCATTACAAATTATACTTTTTTCTTAACCTATAGCAGGATTTATTTTAATTCAAGTCAACTTATGTGTGAGATATTTTGTTCAACGCTCGACATCGAGGTTTTCAGCGCTGGTGGCAAGATGTGAGTACGGAGCAGAGCCGGAATGACGGAGCGGGGAAATTGGAGATCCCTGAGAAAACCTGCCGACCAGTGGCATCATCCAGCACGATTCTCACAAGCGAAAATTCAGGGACCGACCTCGCCAATCGAGCCCTGATCGTCTAGGTAAGGCGAAAGTTCTGGCAACCTTTTGTTTTAACATATGTAAGTCAATAGAAATGAAACAGTGTACGAATGTGGACAAATGTTATTTAGAAAAATAACGTTTATTCCCCTTTCGAACCGTTCTGTGACAACAAAAATATAGACCCAGCAAATTCCATGGGTTACTAATATTTTAATGTGGTACATATTAGTGAATCTTCGTCATATAGTTATTACTACAGAATTGCATACCTGACACAGCATGAGATTAAAAAAAAATTAAACTTTCTCCGATTTAGTGAAAAAAAATGGTAGTATTATCTTAAGTTATGTTTAACTTGCTTTCGTGTGTAAATATAGTTTTTATAGGGTATATGTTTATTAATATCCTCACGACCTCACTGGCACACTCTTGCTGGGCGTTGTGCTGTTCTCGCATTGGTCTCACAGAATGTGGAAGCTACACACTACCCTTTGTAGGCCAGTCCTCGCCTCGGGAAACACACCCGCTTCATGAATGAAAGAAGACATTCGAGGAGTGGCATACATCGCAGGCGCATTAGAAAATTAACTCTCACTTTCCTCAACTGAGCCGCTGCGCAAAACTACGGGAACGGAGTGCAAAAGATTTCAACTGAAATTAAATTAAACTCGTGTAATGCCAATATACAAAATATGGGAAAATATTACTGAGTTATTAACAGTTGACGAACGTTTCTTATAAACAGAATTATACTCATTATGTTTGAATCTGTTCTACAATAATGTGGCAGAAGGAGCGTCACATATTTAAATAAATGGCGTAAGAAGGGCGATTATTATATCTAGTGCACTCACTCGAATTTAAGCTGGAATTTGTGCTGTCTGAAAGCTTTTTTTAAATAAAACTACTTAAAATTGTTAATGTTCATAAGTCACTTTTGATTTAGGCCATGTTGAAAGCCAACCTAAATCATCTAAATTAACACATTTATAAAAAATCAAATATGATGTAATTATTGTTAGGAGCTCTGAGATGTTTTTGCTCCAAGAAAAAAATTACTAAAAGAGCGCTGAGATAATTTCAATATAGGGCCTAAGTAACAAAAATCCAGCTCAAGAAGTTCACGTGAGCAGACAGCTTTGATAATGTACAATTTCGTTTTATTGTAACAAATAGACGACACGGCTCAGTGACGGTTTCCCTTGCTTGAAAAACTTACTTTCTAATAATGTCACCTGTCTCTTTCTTCCTTATGGGACATTGATCCCTACCACCTTGGATTTATCTGTTACTTCTCTATAACTTCTGTTCCAGTCGATGTATCAAAATTTTTGTCACGACAAGGCATACATACAAACTTAATCGATTTTCTGTAATTGCTGGAACCATAATATATTCATTATTTTGCAAAGCGAAACAGCTGAAAAGGAAAAATTGCTTTATTTACGGAAGCGACTACAGAGGTCGCAACATTAACAGAAATAATGCCATATGGATTCCAAAAAGTGAATGAAACAATAAACTATGCCTTGTCAGCGTGAAAAAAGTAAAACAATGTGTATATTCCCTGATTTATAAGAAAAACCGTAAAACCGATCTGACAGGGATCAATCCCCCTTATATTTACGGCCTTAGCAAGGTAACAGGCATAATGCTAGCTTCAAGAAAAGTAAGAAACTTGACAAAAAAAACTACATTTTGAAAGCTGTAACGTGCGGGACGGGAGGGACGACGTGGCCAAATGGCCAGGCCATTCTTAGCCAACCACGGTGATCCGGGTTCTATTACCGACAGGGTCGGCCCCCGGATTTTCGCATGTGGGAACCGTGCCGGACGATGCCGCTGGTCGGTGGATTTTCTCCCGCTTCCCAAACCCTATTTATTCCGGCGTCGCTCCATACCCACATCATACCACCCTTCACCAGGGCTAATAAAGACCTAGATGTTAATGCTGGCCAAACTCTGTCTCTCTATGTAACATGCGAAAATTCTCTTTAACCTTCGCAGTGGATCTGTATAAACTACTCAAAATATTTTTTCGAGATGCAGCTAAAATGAGCAAGTAGTTTGTAAATGTTGGAAGTAGTTTTTATTTAGATTACAAGCAACAGACATCGATAAGAAAATAACTCCATTATTATTTTTATGTTACAGTTTGAAATATGTAAATACTTTTGTAACTAATACTGGCTGGAAAATACAATTTTATACCGTATCTCACTTATTTCGCATAAATTTAGTGGTGCAGTAACAAATTCGTGGCATTGTAAACTTATGTAACAACTACCACTACGTTTTATACAAGCTCATTTCGATATCTTTCCTGAAAAAGTTTTCATTTAAATATCGGTTTCCCATAACGCCCCGTTAAAAATACAGCTCTTATAGTTGTTAGTAAATGTTAGTGAATTCGATGCATCTTTTTTTTAAGTACCCGCCGATATAACATTATTAACAATAATTTTAATTATCAAGTCAAAAGTAAACACCTTGTAGGGGCAAATTTGTTAAGAACTTTAACCTTTCCTGAAAAGAAGATAGCCTAGTTTTTGAACAACGTGAAAGAAAATAGTTCCACGAGATACCCTAAAAACACGTCTGATGAATAACATTTTAAATATAATAGGCCTACTCCAGAAAGTCTTGCTTGATTTCTTCTCCGTTTTCACGGACAATTGTCAAAAACAATAACTACAGTGGGATCGACACGTATTTACGGAACGATTAACTGATGTTGAGAACCAAATGTGTTTTGAGTACGGTTAAACGTTACTCTAGTACACTTATAATAAAATAATATTCCGTTTGACAAACGTTATATTACACGAACAACCGTGATGCTGCAGCACGTAACTATTTTCCATAATTCGCTGCCCAAAGTATACTGTCCATTGTTTCTGTTGAAATAAATGCATTTTAAACAGGATATTTTGTAAGAGACAAAAAATTAAATTATTGGTTATCTGAGAAGCAACTACCGAGGGAAACTAAATCACAGACATTCAGTAAAACATTCGCAGAAGAAAATATGTTAACCTTTATTATTGCCGACGACTCGGGATAAACCGCATATCTATCAAAACAGCTGTAGTCGTGGAAGTACAACATTATTTGTTATGTTTAGACACTCAGTGTTATGTAACTCTTACACTAAACTAAAAATGGTCGTGTATTTCTTTAGTAAATCGAATATTATTTTATGTTATAAGTAGAGGCACGAGTATTTCGCGTATTGATTCTAGTTCAGGTTGAACGTCAACGATGTATACTTCACTGTAATTACTGTGATCGGACAACAGTAGTTTTGATACACTTTTGACGACTGCAAACCAGTAATAAATAAGTAAATTAATCGTTGCGAACACACGTGGTGCCTGCGAGTACGGGTAGAATCCAATTAATATTCGACTATAGCCAGTGTGTGTATAGGACTGAGAAGTCTAAGCTGCTACCAGACGAATATGCGAAATAATCGTGCCTCTAGTTATAAGTAGGGCCACGATTTTGTCGCGAAAAGATTTTTGCCCCACGTTGTTCCAGTGTCTCACGTGCACATCGGCAGTTCTGTTTCAAGGTTATTGGCAGAATGTCTTTGTTCAGACACGTTTCTCATTTGACTGCACCAATCAGAATAAGATTATTGTGAGTCTGTACGTCTATAATTTGCCAAGGCAAGTGAGAGTAAACTCATCCAATCACAGACGATGTAGCAGAGCTGCAAGTGTGTACATGAAACATCGAAACCAAATGTTGCAAAAATCTTTTCGCCTTAAAATCGTGGCTTTAGTTATATGATACATTATTAATAATAGTAATGTCTCGGAAAGAAAACTTACTTGCTGTTATAAGAGTATATACATTTAATCTTCAGAGGAGCGTCCGTTAAAGATCTGTACGATTTTACACAGCCCTAAGTTTCCTACCGCAGTATTCAAACATCGTTTGCGTTTCCGGTCTGTCAACAAGCAAACACCACGGGATGGAGGTCGGTGACTGTAACTACCAAGCTAAGAAAATGTTTGTGCTTTTTAAAGCATCGTTTACATTTCTGGGGTTAAGAAAGATATTTCGGGCTTGAAAAACATGGGACTACAAGGGGAGAATGTTGACGGCTCCTTCTGCAGTGTAACCACGGTGGTGTAGCGGCCAGACCACTCGTCTTCAACCAAGTAGTTCCGAGTTATATTCCCGGTAACGTCCCGCTCGAGTGGGAATCGAGAGTGACGTTTACTGCGATCGGGGAGGGCGGGGGGAAGCTATCTCAGGGGCATTCTCGCGTCCTCCGCCTTTGAATTCCGCCATTTCTTCGCACTCGCATATATAGATGGTACCCCAGCCTTGTGCTGAGACTATCACGGGTTGGACTCTTGAGTGGTGGTGGTTCTGTCTCCCGCTTGGGAGAAGACTTGCAGGGTCAGTCCTTTAGTGGAGGGTCTCGACTGGCGCACGGACGGCGTTGCAGCGTGTCACGCGCATACATTTTTACGCGAAACCGCTTAACTTATTCATATTAAGTTTACCTAAGAAAAGAACACACACTTGAAACTATGCTTCTATTTTTTCAAAAATGCAGCACGCTTGTTAGAAACATGATATTCGGGCCTCTCAAAATGGCTATAAACGGTTTTTTCAGACTGTTGTAACTCCGAAAATATTACCTGAATTCGTAAAGTGCAAAACGAGAGGCATGCGTTGGTCTTTACTTCATACTATTCAAAATGTGAGGAGTCATGTGAAAAGGGACCTTATCTTACAATTACTTAAGGTCCCTTTTCTCAGGGCTCCTCACAAATACAATTTTGGGGCAACCGTTTAAAGTCCCATAGTGAAAAGACTACAACGGAAACCTTGCATGCCAGTTTGGCGCGCTGCGAATAGAGGCGATATGCTTCTCGTCAAGCGTGGGACACTGGCTCTTATCGCTACGCTGTTCCGACGCGTCAAAGGTGGAAATTTGACACCGCGAAGGACTCCTCTTAAGAGGACCCGTTCACGAAGCTGTTTCGTAAAGGTAGGATAGACCTCGCCCTTAGCAAGGGCGGTTCAACCCGTGGGTGGTTCTATTACTAGGTGAGCTGGTCTTTAATATCGGCCACCGCGACTGGATGGAGTGTCACATCCTTCTGTCGGGAGTAATTACCTACTCTCGTCAGCTTAAATGCAGATTTCATAGCCATGGTGAGTGCTGGCTGAAATCGGCTACGGTGAGCCCTGGCTAATATGTAATGACTACACCCACGATTTTGTCTCAATAAGATTTTTGAATCACTTTGTTTCAATGCCTTACGCACACATCGATAGTTCTTCTTCGTGTTAATTGGCAGCGTGTCTTTGTTCAGGCATGTATCTCATTTGATCGCACCAATAACAATAAGGCAATTGTGACATCATGCGTCTGTGATTTGCCAGTAGAACCCGAAGACAAGTGAGAGTTCAAACATACAATCACTGACCATGAAGCAGAAGTGCAGATGTGCACATAATACACTGAAACAAATTGGTGCAAAAATATTTTCGCCGTAAAACCGTGACTCTTGTAATGACTGACTGGTGTGAGAGGCTCAAAAGCGACGGAGCAGTAAGGTCAACTTTGAAGCGCGCATCAAATGCCGCGTCGCCTCAACGAGTCAAGCGCTGAACTAGCGTGCAAGGTTCCCGCCGAACGGTTTTTACTATGGGAAGTTAAGCGGTGATGATATAATTCCATTGTCGGAATGTCTGCAACTAAGTTCAGTGCAGGTTGCAATCTGAGTTTCGCATATATCCGGTTAGTACTGTTTGAAGTACGGAAGTCTGAAAAGGCCGTTTTTAGCCATGTTGGAGGGCTTAGAAACAATGTTTTTAATGAGCGTGGCGTCTTAACAATTAGGTTCCGACCTCGTCTGAAGTTTGCTTTATTTTCGTACGTTGGCACAATGGGCACACGTGGAATACTTTCGCAGAAAATATCACACACTGCAATACATTTGAAGCGTAGGGTAAGCGGCCGCCTTAAGGACAGTTTTCTAGGATTCGTTATTGTATTTATTTATTCTGTATTTACTTTCGTACTATCGCAAAATTAAAAAAAAATCTTTCCAGCGTTGAACCGGCCTGTGTAGCGACTATGCGCCGGTATACGGTGCGAGAGGTCCTAGGTTCGAATCCTGGCTCGGGAATGGATGTGGGGTTGTCACTTCACCTCATTTAACTTAAGACCTTGTTGTCACAGGACCTTAAAACTCTCTCATCTCACATTTACAGCGTTGATTTATGCCCTATGTATCACTATCATGCAAGAAAGTTTGATCATTGTGTTAACAAAACCAAGTTGCCCTCCCAAGACACTTTTCTTGTGTTTGAAAATTGAGGATTGTGAACTATGAGGCGTGACAAAAGTCACATTTGTCATCAAACGTACGTTTCCGGTCGTATATGACACGTCGTGAAGTGTATGTGAACTATAATAAGCAGCATAAACACACTGCGCTCTTAAAGGCCCTGCTACATAGAGGTGCCCAGTCATTGCCATTATGGCATCTGATTGGAGAACGTGACCATGACGCCAGAGTCATGTTGTTGTCGGGGACGGTGGAGATGGCCAACTTTTATCTTTCACCGACAACTCGCCGACAATCCATCTGATGGCCACCACAGTGTTTGATCAGTCATACATGTATGCGCTACGAAAATTACGAGCCACTTTAAAATAAAGGTTTTTATTTGCGTTCACTACGATTCGTATCGTACTTATTTTAAAATATTTACAGCATCATTTGCACCAAAATTTTGCAATGGACGACTTGAAAAGAGGCGGAACTTCAGTCAGGTGTGGGATACAATTCCTATCTCCATGGATACCGCAGCCAAACATAACTTTCATATAGATGTTTGGCTTCACATGTCCCGGATGAGATGTACGTCAAGAAAATTGATTATTTGTTTGGAATGTGCCGTTTTTTTTTTTCAGGTAAACATTAATCTTATGTATTTGCGTATCTTAACCATGAAATTGAAACTAATATTTTTTACCCTTGCGTGCAAACCTATGAATGTGCAACATGTTTACTTTCTGCAATTACCAACTAACAAATCAGCATGCTTGTATACAAGTTTTGTTTCCCACAGTACTTTTCCCCTGCGGTGACGTCAGGGGGCGTGTACTTCAAGTCGTCCATTAGAAAAAGACAAAGACAAACGGGCCTTTAGTTACATACCAAATATGTACAGTAAGCTCAACATTCTTCAACGTCTTCATATTTTAAGTCCCATTTTGTAACGTTTATTCTTAATCTCGGAAGACATATGTAACGTGCAGCTATAAAAACTCTAAATGTGTAGAATAATCCTGGGTGCACCAGTTTGCACAAATTGTAGCAAATAATCACACAAATAAAGGAGAAGTGAAAAATAAATATTTAAAAATAACTTATAAATGCGATCATAAACAATTAAAATGCATCAGAAGTTTGGGTGTCGAGTATTGGCGAACGGAGATATACGAGCTTGAACACGAAGATAACAGCTGGTCAGACACTATAGGCTGTTCACAATAAACTGAACACTCAGCAGAACTTGTAATTAATTTAAAATATGTTTTATTGGGTCAATGCGTGTTAACTTTTGAGACTTTCGAAAAGTTTACAGTGTATTTTAGTTACATTGAACTTTTAATATTAAAAAAATAGTAAAGATGGCTGCAAGACGGCTGAAAGAAAACTTAATGCAGTGCTCACTTTATCGTGAACGGCCTATAGTAGATATTTTCCACCGATTGTCTAACCACGTGCAGGGATGAAGTCATTATGTTATTCACTGCGCACGCTTTCAAAGCTGAATAGCGTCGATGCCTAAAGAAGTCTTTAACAAGGTAATATATCATCCTGGATGCAAAATAAACAATTCAACGATAATTGTCCTGTTTGTCTTCTTCTAAGAAGGAAGTTTTAAAGTGGTACGCTTGTCTTTAGAAAATTTGAGATGAAAAAGTGCTTTACTTTTGCTGGGCCGGCGTTTCTTCTCACGTCAGGTGCCATAACAATTTGTTTCAATTAACTTCTCGTTAGACAATAACGCAGAAAGTTCTACAAAATGGTGTTTAAAACAATCAAGTACAACGCTCATTATCTTTCAGCTCGTTACGTCTCATAATGAAGTCGTCTTTTGCTGTACTCTTTTATTACGCCTGCCAAGTTTTCTTTACTATCTCTTCAAAGATAGAGAAAAACTCAATTAAATTATTAATACAAATAGAAACATTAATAAATATTTCACTGTAAAGTTAATATAATCAATTTTCTTTTCATACCCTCAATAGTTATTAAATGAGAATATTATCGTCCGGTGCTTGGCATGGACTTAACAAAGAAAGTTGACAGTTACAGAAGAATATTTGAGTTTTGACATTTTTAATATAAGGAGAAAAAACTTGGTTGTTTCTGAAACTAGAAAGAAGCTTGTCTGCTCCTGCCATTTTGTGAATGTTGAAAATGTATTGACACTACACATAAAATCCAATTTTAATGCATACTCACGGTAAATAAAAAAAAAACAATAACTTAGCACAAAACAATTAATCGAAAAAAAGCGGAAAAAAACATAAAACCACAATAAAATCATTAACACGCTTTAATAGATGACAAAATAGGCTAAACTTTGCAGAATAGTTATTGAAAACATCAATTAAGTGGCATAATTGGGTAAAAGATATAGGCCTAGGTATAAGGACCGCTGTAAATACTGTAAGGGGAAAGGAAAAAAAACTTTCCAAAATAGAATATTTCATTTTAATACGCCCTATTTCATAAAATCTCGGCATGTAGATCACACACACAAACAACCTCCACACACTTATATAATGTTAATTATTTAAGTATATCTGAGGCAAAAGTGATGTTTTATTAATGTTAACAAATAACTCAAAAAATGTGGCGAAAGTTCACGAAACACGTGAGATATACTAGAAGGCAAACCAAATACATGTTTCTCTCTGTTGTATTGGTAACACTTCTACAAACAATCTTAAAACACACCCTTTACTTGTGTGAGGTTTATGCGTCCTCTAGGTGTACGTTTATGTTTTGGAGTTGTGTACGATAAAAATATGTGTTTTTCATAATGTGGAGTGTACATTTTTGTACTGTTCCCAGTATATTGTAGGAACAACGCTTGCAGCTAAGTTCACACAGCGTGAAACGATTTACAAGCAAGGGGGAAGGGGAGAAACTCTCACCTCGTAAGTTGCAGTGCCACAGGTTCGATTACTGATCTGTTCATCTTGATCTCGGTTTTACAAGGTTTTCAGAAATCACTCCAGGCAAACATTGGGATAGTTCATTAAGGCGCCCGCCTGATAGCCGTGTGTTTGTGTGAGTGAGGCGCGGCTCTAAGGGCGATGTTGACCTGATCATCTGGTGCAGTATCGCCTCTACCGCAAGACATTGAAACGGCGTGCAGTTGTATCTTAGATCACACGTTTGACTGACACTTTAAATGGTGACTCCATCTTTATACTACTGATAAGCTTTAAGCAAAGTCCATTGCATGTTTCTAGAGTATATTCACACGAATCCCGCGAGTAACATTTCAATACTGGTTTTGGCAATTTTAAGAGGCTCCGAAATGATCTTTCTAATTGACGTTTTGCTTTGAAACGACCTTTCCGTCATCGTTTGAAGTGTACTTTCTTTTCGTACATTGATACAATGGGCCAATGTGGCAAAGCTTCGCAAAAAAATGTATTTTCAAACAAACTGCAAAGCATTTAAACCGCGTGGCAGGTGGCGCCCGTAAGGCCTCGCTCTCTAGTTTAGCTGTGGTTTCGAAAATATTTTTTGAAACGCAAATTAATACATATATCAAAAATTCCTTTGGCTGTTATAACATATCAACGTTTGTATATTTATTTTTGTTGCAATACACCAAACTGATTTTTTAGATTTTTGCCCCCGAAATAGTACACATTTTGGTGTGAAAATAAGCCAAAATTAAGCAAAATAATTTTTTGCTCGCAAACTGTCTTATTTGTAGGGCCCGGTAGTTTTCGCGAAAAGATTTTTGCATCACTTTGTTTCAGTGTCTTACGTGCACGCCTACATATCTGCTATGTGGTCAACGATTGGATGCCGTAACAGCTAGCGTGTGGAGGTTAAACCGCAAATCACAGACGTGATGTGTGGCAGCTATCGGTGTACTGATTGGCACAGTCAAATGAATAAATGCCTCTGCATAAAAACACTGCAAATAATCATGAAGTTTAGCTGCAGGTGTACACGTAAGGCACTGAAACAAAGTGAGGCAAAAATATTTTCGCGAAAACTACCGGGCCCTACTTATTTGACACCGCCTTGAAGTCGATGAACCAGTAATAACAATGTAACTAATGCAGGCCCGTAGGTATCAGTGTATCAGCGAGTAGCTAATAATCAGCCGTTGTCTGCTTGAGTACACATATATTCTTGGAGGCTAGCCTGCAAGTCAGTGAACACGCGAATTTTTCCCGTCTCTAGTTATGGCTGTAAATAAAAGAACTTGTGTCTCGCATCGTGCGACGCGTTGCAGTATCAGTGTAACAACGTACATAAATCACGTATCTCGTCGGCCTCGAAGTATTTCTTGATACGTCTCACATTCGAAGGTACAAGGTAATTAACAAAACAATGGGCAGCTTTTTTGGGGTCGTTAAAAATATGTCGGTCAGCAACGTTGCGCCACATATGAAACAAAAAAATTATAACAATAATTTGTTTTCTCCTAACAAGGCGACCAATTGGAAACAAGTCACAAAAAATCTGATTGCGGTGAAGTAAACTGTCAAGTTGGTATCAATTGACAAAAATAGTTCCAACTCGTTACTTCTTATTATGAGTGCAATGTTGGCATTTACAAGCATGTAGGTTGGTATATTTTGTATTCATTATTTTACCAACTTTTATTGCAATTAACAATTTAATACATTTTAAATACCTTTACCGCAAATGGTAATTAAATAATTTACAAAGAAAAAAATGTTCCAAAACAATCTGTACACATTCTGCATTACAACGTTTCGAGTAAAACACATTTTGTTACGATGATTTGTTGGTGATATGACATTGTAATGTGTTCTCACTGATGACAGCTGAGTACAAAACCCTTTTTGGTATACCTTATTTATGCCATAGTGTAGTATGCTTCAATTAGGACAGTGTCCAGTATTTTGCAGTCATTAAAGTTCGTTCCATAGTGAAACCGGAAATACGACACAATTTTACTAAACTAAATCGAGTCTTGTGTTATCTAAAAGAGTGAATAAAACAGAGCTAAGAGTTACAAAAAATTATAAAATTTTGATTATTTTTATATACAAAAATGTTTTGTAATGACTTTTTATGTGCTTCAAGCCGTAGACCGTGACATGTAGCTTTGGTGTTATTTTTTTAAATTTGATTATGTTCACTGGTTTTCAAGTTATGTATCAAGTAAAATTATGCAAATTTTGAATTTAGAATGCCATTATAGAAATACTGACTATGCTAATTGTTTGTAAGAGGGAGAGGTACTCTCAAGTAACACTTATTAAACGAACATCATTCCATGCAAATATAAAATTGTAATTTTTTTCCTTATACTTGAACACCCTTAAAGAGTTAGTGGACCTAGCGCGTGAGACGTGATGTGGCGTGGTAGGGAAATTATTATTTTCTTGTATAAATATTGATAATTTTCCTAGCACGTTTATCTACGAAAAGAAGGCACACTTCAAATTGCGTCCCTGTAATTTAAAAAATGCCGTCCGCTAGTTAAAAACATTATTCCCAAGCTCCTCAAATGTGCTAAAAATGACATTTTCACGTTGCTGTAGCTGAGAAAATATCGATCGTAATCGGAAAACTAAATAATAGAAAACTGCATTGGACATTACCACATACTTTACACAATAGAATAATAGGTTCATTGCTTGAAGTCCCTTAGAAAAACGGTTTCTACGAGAACACTGCACGCTATAGTTTAGTCCTTCGCGCCTAGAATCTATTAAGTGTTTGACGGACGTGTTATATTCAACTCATCGAACGTAAAACAAAAGCTAGCATCCACTAACTCTTAAGGCTCGCACAGTAAATAATTTATTTTTCAACTGCACCAAATAATATTTGTAGACTTTGACTCAGATTAATTATTCCTCGTCCCTCTCCATGTCGAAAACTGCCCTTAAAACGCCGAGTAAATCTTTTCAGTCCAAATAAAGTGGACACAGTACACACATACCAAACAGGTCACAACAAATGGAAAGGAAATCGATGTGGCGGGAGGGTTTGCGTGTTAGCACAGGTGCAGTCCCCTAGAGAGGGTGGGGAAGGCGCACAGGGCTGGTAGACGCGTGTCGCATGATGCGGGGTCGTTGCACGTCTAAAGCTGCCTTCACCATTGAACAATATAACTGTACGCATAGAAAACACGTCAGTCGCATAGTAATAAATCCCTACATTATCGTCACAACTGCTCATTGCAGGTCGCGGGCGTGGGAACTGCCGACATAGTACATAACGTCAATTCATATATTTTCTTGTGCGGTCGCGCATAGGTCAGCAGCCAATCGCGCAAAGAATTTTCTGAATATCCGCCAATGTGGATTCACCTCGAAATATGCACGAGAAAAATAACAGCAGAAATCTAAATTCTAAATGTAAATAACAGTGTTTCGACATTTTAAATGATGGTTTCAAACTGAGGCTTAGTTTTCAGGTATCTTAATTATTACTAAAGACGATTACACGTCACTTTTTTTAATGACCTTAGAAATATTCAACAGTTTCATAAATGTATAACATTTGTCGCAATACATATTTGGCTACACAAATCACATAACATCCCCTTTGTGGATTAATTTCGCCTTAGGTTTCTGATCGTGTGCGTATTTACTGTTTTTTTAGATGTCTTTCTCTTATGTTATTTAACAGTGAACTCAAATTAAAGCTTGTTTCACACGTTCACAGGTCATACATACAGAGCAGCGAGTCCAGAATTTTCTGTTTACCAGAATTTACAAACACACACATATATATGAGGTTCACTTTAAAGTGAACACATCTTAACATTTTTAATAATAAATATTTATTTATTGGGGCTATAGAAATAGTTTTGTGAGCTGTCAAATGTTTACATTATTATTTATTTACGTGGGGAAGTTTTCGTATGTATTTTTAAAGATGGAGGCGTAATGGCTCACAGAAAATTGCAAACAGTGTTCAGTTAATCCTGAACAGTTTATATACACACATATACATATGTATATACACATATATATATGTACATACACATATGTGTGTGTGTGTGTCTATGGCCAGACTTGTCCGCAACCTACCATATGCACTGAACCATATATATGTTCGTATACGACGATACGAGGTAAAGTTTTTTCGTTTCGCTCGTCCAAAACAAATTGAAGCCTTTCTGATTGTCTGTACAATCTCTGTATTGTCCGGCTGTGCATGAACTGAGTAGGTATGAACGAGGTTTAATCAACCCGTGAGCGACACACAGACGTGGGTGTAGATAGCGTTCACGTGACGATACATTACCGCTCCGTGGTTGACGCGAGAGTTCCCCGCGGGGCAGACGCTGCTGTCACGATACATTCCCCGCGCCTTTTACCTCCCAACTGTTTAAAAATTCACTTGAACCCCGCTGCCGATAACCGTCCAGTGTAAACTCCACGGGAAACATCATATATCAAGTACAAGTGAGTCGTTATAAGGAGGTCTTTACCGAGTGGGGTGGCACAACAGTAACATGTTGGACACGCATTCAGTAAGACCAGGGTTCCCTTCTCAGCTCCGGTCATTTTGACTTCGGTTTTCCATTCATTTCCGAAATTAATCCCTGTGAATTTTGGGATGTTTTTTTTTCTTCAACATAAGCCATGGTCGATTCTTCTCCAAGCTCCTGTCATTGTGTACGATTGTGAGTAATCTTCCACACTGTCTCCGAGACACAAAGCTAAATAAAAATTTGATATAAGTAAGAGTTCACTACTTGTCATGAAGATATTTAATATTTATATATTTTTGTAACAGGGTAGTACTGCAAATCTTTCTTTATAGCACTGTAGTTGAGGTTCAAAATCCGCTCGCACTTTTATACATAACTGTTGCTAAGTGTTAATGGTTTTCCATACAAACCCGAACAAATAATTACTCTTTGAAATTGTATAATAGCAATAGTGTTGCAGAATAATGCTTTGTCTATCCAAATATAATGTGTATAACCTCTATTAACTAATTTTCTAATAAATCTTGCGAAAATCTAGAATCATAAAGAAATGAAGAATTTCAGTAATGTGGTTGCACTTTTTATAGGCAAGAACAGCTTTCAAGGATGTTTAGGCCTACTTGTCGTATTGGGGTTTCAGTGGTCTTTCTTATGTTCGTTTAATGATAGGGTAGCCAATACGCACATTTTCACATTCGTTTATGATCATGAAAATTCTAGTATGGAATATTAAAAAATACGATACGAAAACGCAGCGTTCATTTATCTTAACCGATTATACATAAAATAATTAGATCCCCTCCGAAGTCTCACAGAGGAGATAACTGTGCACCAGTTCATCGCTTTGTACATAGAGGCTATGATGTATTCTAGCAAGCGTGCCTGGATCGCCCTTATTGCTTCGTCGCCTCTTAACTTGTACACAGCCAAACAGCGCGCTTGACAACGAGAATTTTTCTCCGGGAGATCTCGTACAAAAAGTTGCTAAGTTTACATAAACGGACACTGCAGGAACCTCAACATCCGAACTCCACAAATAGTTTCTTTAGACAGACTACAATATAAAAGCCACATTCGCTCGGAAGTGCAGTAATTTCATGTTGTTTAAAGACATGGCATACAACGCCTGAAGAACAATGAGGTGCGACCACGCATACGGGACAAGGCATATCCCACTGCAAACGTAATTTTCGAGAAGGACCCGTTGTTCTTTGAATTCGCACCTCTCCCTGTACAATTGTAATAGGGTTGCTAGAACTGTTCTTAATGTGACATTGACCTCGCCACGAACCACGTGTACCTGTCTTTGTATTTGTGGCAGGGTTCACCACACCACCCAGTCCAGAACTCGCATAACAGCGTAAAGTCTAGTACACGTGGTTATGTTTTTCGAACAGAAAGTGAACCTAAAGACGAACAAGAAGGTGAACACATCCTTTGCTACAAGCACCATGAACTACCGCGCATACACCAGTACTTGCATGCTTGCTTGTATGTCCCTATATGCATAACAAATCACAAATATGAGGACCTTTTTCTGGAGTTGTGACTGTAAAAGGCTTCAGTTTGTTTTCCACTAGCAAATTAACAATATCAAGATAAATAATAGTACGTAAATGTGCCAAATAAAAATATAAAGAAACAACATTCACAAAAAAGGTGCATGGAAATTAGAACCGCGTCTAAATAAACGATTCTAGGTAGAATGCAAGACACTTCGCGTATATGCTACACTTTCATACAAGTCGGCCAGCCACACGATACAAGTCGCCTTGAACAAAACCTTCTTGTTAAAAACATATGATCGTGTGTAGTACCATCAGAAAGAGCTTCTTCCAATCGCGGTGGACGGTTGTAAAAACCATGTGAACATTGCAACGGACACACGCAGGGGACCACCTTGCTGAGGATGAGACCACCCACGAGAAACATATTCATCCCAATGCAAACACTCGTATTTGTAGCAGTCGAGAAGACATTATTTATATTCGCAAAGAGTGTAATTGTTAATATATAAGTAAACTCGCCAAAATTTGGCCTCGCCTGTATTAAAAAGAAATATGAGTCGCAGTTGCCTTGTAAACTACTCCGTCTATGCAGACGTCGAGCGGTTTAATTGGAACATACATCTACAAATACAGTACAGATACTATACGTTATGTGGTTATAAATAACGACTTTTAAACACTGCTCATGCTTCGAACTTAATTTCTATAACAAAGTTTACTTATTGTTAATATAATAAAATACACATACAGCCATACATTTTATTTTTATAAAAATGAAGTACTGTTTTCAAGTTACCAACATTGTGTAATTCGTTATTTATTTCGCACTAAAAAGAATTTTAACATCTGACTTCCCGTGTAACCTAGCTGTTTGCATTTCCGGACCAACCGACCTCCTCATTAGGCAGAGTTACCTGGATTGTACCAACAGTATAAATTTTTCTCAACCGAGCAAATGTGTTTCCCCGTATTTTTTTTCTCCTGTTTGTGTTAATGTATTAACGTGGTAATAGCTTTTTTTTTTTAATTTTGGAAACACGATAGAATATTTATCATTATTTACTGTAAATGTTATTATATTAACGATTTATATTAGTCGTAAAGCCAAAGGAACGTAGTAATTTTCTTCCGGAAATTGTGCTTCGCATCCAACCGATAAGAACTTTGGTTAAAATTTTAGCATGCCAACAAGTAGAAAGCATATGGGAACAGTGAAACAGGGTGTCTAAATTACTAATTTCCTACACTTAATTTATAACGATATTCAAGTGCTTTTGGAGATTACTGATAGAAAAGTTTTTTTTTTGTTCGTTGGGCAGCTTTACGGGCCATAGGTATGATTCGGAAAGGCAAATTTCGGCTGCCATCAGTAATATTTTACTACAAGTGCTTTAAAAATAACCTGAACAAATATTGGCTTGTCATAACGGAACAATGCAGAGTAAAAGATATATGGCTACTGCGTGTCACCTAAAATATATTGAAATATGTTAATTCATAACATCAGGATCGTAGCTGCTATACTTGAGAAACTTATCGCTCCACTATATACTTTGGGTTGGAAGAAACTTTCCCCACTTCCATTGATGGAGCTTACATTCCTTGGCTCTGGAGGAAAATAAGAATAAACATTTTACTTTGTGTCACGACACTTATCTTCCTCCTATTGTGTGTAATTGGCTTGAGTCTTTTCGTCAGTTCATGAAACGGCCACAAGAAACCTCTTTCATCCTGAAATCCAGACAGAGGTGACTGAAGTGCAAGATATAATGAATATGGTTACAGTTAATATGTAGTTTTCTCTTTTACATAATAGATGCAAGCGCTGCCTTCTGTAAATAAAATGCGTACAGACGTCCTTCGGACCATTACCGTCATTAATTATTAGGCCTAGTGATATTTGCTTCCCACATCAGCACTCCGATTGCAAGTTTTAAGGGGAAAATCTTGAAAACAATAATTGATTTGAACTTAACAAATTACGCATATAGCTTTTGCTGTAGTTTTTTATTTTACAAGCAAGAGTACACAATCACGTACGAATTCCAACGCTCCTCGAACTAACAGAACTCAGAAGAAATATTTGTCAAAATCTTAAAATATTAACGTACATCCATCAGTATATCATTTAATTTTTTCTTGATTTAAACAGTACATAAAAGTAGAACTCACAACACAAATCCATCCCTTTAAGAGTAAGAACATAAGCAATTTATAACATATCGATATTGGGGTACGTTATTACAAGCAATTGAATTTTCAGTATTCTATACGTTACCCAAAACTTCTTGTTCTTTTCTTTAAGTTACAAAAAGATAGTTAAATTCGGGACAGGACAAAATTCAAAGTGGCTCGGTGTACCACATTTACAAACAAGAAAATATTTTATCTATAATCATCAGGAAAAGGCTACTTTGTACGTGTGCTCGTCCCGTTGTGGTGGTATAAAACTATATTAGTATTTTTTGGTATATTAACACTGCTACGATTCATAAGCGAAACAAGATCAGAATCGTGAACCTACTGTACGCGGTCATTGGCCAAGAAAAATTTTAGTACCACTTCGCCTATTCGTTTACGGCACGTGACGACGTAGTCTACAGAGAGGCCAAAAATTACTTTTACAATTCTAAATTGCTAACCATGTGTAATGAAAATAGATTCCTAAACCACATTTAGGTCAGAAGCAGTCAATTTACTGTCATACGTAATTCTGAACGAAATGTAATTTATGTAGCTGCATTAATTACAAAGCTGTACTCATTTGAAATCAAGGAAATAGTTTTGGGACATACAGTAATCTGCGGTAAACCAAGGTTCAGCCATAGAATAGCCAGGATACAGAAGTGAAATAGCTGGTAGGACCGCGCACTCAGTCACATATGCCAGTATAATGGCTTCGCTGGCCAGCAACATGACGGAAAATGTATACCGCCAACCAGCGTAAGGAAACTGCCCTGCTGTCCGGCAGGCAGACCAATAGGAGCCCTACCATAACATGCAGGAGCCAAACAGCCTCGGGGCAGCCAATAAGCGGCGAAGTTCGCCCGTATAAAATGAGTCGCCACATCATTTCACGTCTGCATTGCTATTTAATCTGTGGCTCTCTAACGAAGGGTTTTTTTTTTTGCGAAAATGATACCATCTCATAAGAATGTGTTTATTTACATGCAGGCCGTGGGAAAAATCAATGCAACGATACTAAAGAAAAGAAAATTAAAAGGACATTGCTGTACTTACAGAATGTATTTGGCTGTATACCTTGCTAGACGTCGATTTTTTTTAAAATAATGATTATTATTTTAATTTTCCCGTAAACAACAAATAAAAAAATCTGGAATAATGTTAAAACTGTGGTATCGGAAAAAAATTTATTGTTAGAATATATATAATCAGTTAAATCATATTTCGCTGAAGAAAATTTATCTTCACATAATCCCATTTATGAAAAAAAGGTTCTCTCATCTAAAAAAAAAAAATATTTCAGTGCATTATGTCTTAGCGCTTTATCGGGCCATAAAACCTTAATAAGTATGTAGCCTACACAAGAAAACACTACTTGGTATTGTCAAACTAGGCGCAAGTTTGATCACATGTTCGTTTTTATACTTTCAGTATTACGTCACAGTCTGAACTTACACGCGTATGTTTCAGTCCAGAGCACTCGTAGTCAAAAGTATGAACTTCATACATCACTATTATTTATCAGTAAAATTACGAACAAAACAACATTATGCTCTGCACGTAAACTTCGTGAAGTATTATCGTAGTTTCATCCAATAACATTAATATGTTAAATTTATACGCGTAGTACACGAGCTAATATAATTACATGGTTTGGTATAAACAAGTAACTTATGAACTTAAAAAATTTTCTAAATTAAATGCGAAAAAATTCGATTGTCTCACTGTCGTTAATGAACTGAATCGACAGTATTGTTGTGATATACGGCAACTATATATCACGGATGGTATTAGAAACGAACGCTTGGAAAAGCGATTTTCTGATAGTAATACTACTTGACACAAATTTTATGTAAAAAATAAGTAATGGTTTGTTATTACTCATTTTACTTCTCTTAAATTACCTTCAGTTTTAGTGAATTTGTGTTTTAACGAGCATCACGTCCGAAAATAGACAGCACACTTCCATAACCAAGCAGTTTCGTGTTCACTTTCTGAATTTTAAAACTGAAAACAAGAATACGTTTTTTTTACAGGAAAATGTTTTACCTAATGCACGCAGATCTCTATAATTAAAATCAACTGCTTCTTTAGTGAAGTGTAATTATCTAGTCGCCGCGATGGGTGGCATATTAAAGGGCTTAAAAGTGCGAAAATATGTCCAACTTTTTCCCGCGAGACTCGGTAAAACGAAGTTCCTAGCAATAGATAAATCAAAAATTTTAATTAACGGAATTTAAATTGTAAGCTGTTATTGCGTGTTTACTATCACATTTTTGCTACTTTGTTTTTTTTTTTTTTTTTTTTTTTTCGTTTCTAATGAGCTAGCTGTTGAAGACTTAACCTAATCTAGAAATTATCAGCTTGCCTAGGTGGTGAAAAATATACACTATTGAAGATACTACATTTCGCATGACTCATTATTTTTATTAGTGTAATACCTAAAATACTTTTTTTAAATATTATACTAATTAAAATTATTTGTGAGAAAATAATATGGCAGTAAAAATATTGTTTGACTTCCTCCACACATAAAGAATCAAATTTAATAAAATCCAAGTGATTTCTTATTAGCATATATGTCATCGAACAAAATATTATAACACTTGTTCCTGTCACAAGCAAAAACTGTTGTTACTGTATATAATCCAAGATAATTTGGGAAGACAGTAACAAATGAACCAAGGTTATACTTGCATGAAAACAAAACAGACAATCTTACTGGAACAACCACCTTAAAAAGCTGCCTGTTGGGTACAAAAACAAAATATCGTGAATGCTACCTAGTCAGTCATCATACCCCCCGAGCATATGTTCAATACCACAAATGTGGAAATATACGGCCAGAGAATCCGGCACGTAAAGTGCAACTAGAAAAAATGTCTACGGGTGACAATAATGATTAAAAATTTCAGCACAAGCTGTATAATTATGCTAATTCAACTTCTTATTCTAAAGTGTTATGAACAATTTTAAGGGACATATACATATACATATGCACACGCACACCGACAGGCGGGCATATACCAACAACACGCAGATCCACAGACATATAACTGATCTCATAATCCTGTGTTAAAAAATTGTGTATTTGTTAATGTTTCAAATATTTATGTTTTTTTTTGTCGAATTATTTGTACAGCTCTTTGTATATTTTTGTGTTCGCTAAATCTACGCATTCGCTGTAAAACACATTAGTTTATATCATTCCGATCAAGAGACTCATAAAATTCACACTTTTTGATAAAAAATATAACTGTATATATTCATTTCACAAGTTCCGGAAACCATGAAACTGAACACTGTCGGAAACAACATTGACAAAGGTTTTGTACTGTCATGTTTCCCCTAAACATAATTAGTATCAAATACAGAGTCAATATATTTGTGTTGTTTACATTAATGTCAACTGTATTTTTTGCATGTTTGACACAATTTAGTTAGGCCCTATACGTAAAAGTTTTACCATCGTTCTTTTTGCTGTGTAGTTCAAGCTTTTACAGCGACAGTTTGCAGCTACTATGAACAAACAGAATGATGAAAGAATACGGGCTTAGAAATTGGCATTGTCACGTCTGTTCTAAAAAAAAAAAAAAAAAAAAAAAAAACTCAATTGTCCCCCCTCCCTTTTTGCACTACTTTGTCCAATAATATTTACGTATCACAGACGGTAAACAAATGTAACTATTTGTAGCATAGAATTTCACCACTAATCAAGGTTATGGAACTCATGTGTTATTTAATCACATTCAGTGACCACCAAGTTTTCAGTGAGTAATCGGTTCAAAGGTACTCAGCATGATCTAAGTATGATAATTATTGAGCTATTAATGGGAAGGTGTTTTTTATTCGTTAAAATTTTTATTTTAAAATCTACTTTCTTTGGTAATGTTTTCCTAAAACCCTTTCAGACCTGGCGAACATAAATGTGACCAATAAATTTTCAAAAAAATTCAAGGTCATTTAATTATAAAAATTGTACTAACGGCTATAAAAAAATTTAGGAACCGTTTTGTATGCCTAATTTGTGGTTTTGCACTTGGTGCCATCTGTTGGGCTCTGTGCAAACTCGAATTTATTTTCAGCATTTTTGTCTGGAGTGTAGAAAAAAAATTCAGGTCTGAAAGGGCTAAGAACAAACGAGTGTCTCAACTTCACGCGTCGTGTTTGGTGCACAACTAGTTGTGCCGTGTGCTTGGTTTTAAGCTCGTTCACGAATATATAGCAAGAGGGATATTTAGAAATATTGCAGGCCAAGCATGGTTGGAATGTAATTTTTAGATTCTGTGAAAATCGATCCAGATTCCTAAACAATTGGCTTATTCTGTCACGTATAATGTTTTAAGTATTCATGAGTAAACGAGAGATTTTGGCCAGCGCATAACATCCAAGTCTTCAGCACTGGTGAGGAGTGACGTGAGGTGAGTATGGAGCAGCGCCGGAATGAAAGGGCGGGGGAAACGATAGATCTCCGAGGAAACACGCTAACCAACGGCATCGTCCAGCATGATTCCCACATTAGAAAATTCGGGAACCGTCCCCTTCGGGAATCAAACCAGGATCGCCTTGGTGGGATGCGAATGGTCTGACCATTCCGCCCACGTGGCCCCACATTTTTAAGCCTGCATCCCATACCGTACGTTATAGACGATTTTTAACAAATTGTTAGACTGAAGTTTGTTCGGATAAGTTATTCGTAGAGTCATGAGTTGAGAAAAGCAAAATTCGCTTTTTATTTTGGAGTTTAGCCTGCTAGACGTCACTGACACAATCTTTAATGTCACTGATCACTAGCCCGTACGGGATGTCAGTTACACATTTTACTGCGTTTTGTGTGATTGAGGTCAGTCTGCCGTAGAAATTATAATTATTGGTTAAAAATTTTCCTCGTGCTAATGGAAAACGTCGAGCGAGCGAACGAAAGTTTGCAGTCAGAAGATAACGTGACATTTTCTGTTCGTTAGTCATTACTAGAGAAGGTGACTTATCGCGGGAAAAGTTCACAGTTTGCTAGGCTTCAATGTAATGTATTTTATATAGTTACTGGCGAGTCCATATTTGACTCGGCCAATGATAACTCTGGTGCGCTACTACTGGACGTCTGTGATTCGTGTGTAAACAACTAGACTGTGCTACTAACCGTCGGCATTACGCAGGAGGCTAGACTGATTTGCCGAATATGGTGGCAGAGAACATTCTCGCGATTTTTCACCATCTCTAGTTATGACAAATAATTTGCAGAAAAAATTCTGCGACTTGGTGATAAAATATATTATAGTTGGCGGTGGTTAAGGACAGGAAGTTATCGCAAAAATGCTGTGGCAAAAATATTATCGCGAAAACATTCTGTCCCTGGCGATGGAATAAAATCGCGAGGATCAGTTCTGCCAACGTATTCTCCTAATTAAGCACACACGGTACAATTGTTCTGATAAGTTTGTGTACTGGATTCAATACAAGTTTCTTTTACAAGCCGACGTACTACGTACGACTCTAGTCTTCGCTACACACGATACTTGCTACTTAAATTGTTGTGTTCTGAGCAATTTCAAAATAATGAGTTTGTCAAAGTCATGAAAATACATTTATTGGGTAGTAAGCACTTTTCATCACACATAAACAAGGCTCTTCTCTATAAGCACTTATTAATACTTGTAACTGCTCTTTCGTGCAATTCTTTCCCTCCGTGTTTATGTTTCTCAATACTAGCGCGCGCCAAAACTTCTAGTATTGTTGTTTTGATGAATTCTAATTGGCCGCTGCTTAAATATTGTAGAGTGGCTCGCAACAAAAATCGGGACTCCGACAATTAGGCAAATCCAGTACCTGAGCTCGCAAGACTGCTAGTAGCTGGCAAGACTTTGAGTAGAAAAGTTAGTAGCCGAGCAAGTACGACTCCTAGTATACAATATTGTACGGACTATTGTAGCGTGTTCGGCGGGACTCGAATGATTGACTGATGTTTGTGTGGCACGGTGTTGCTTTTCACGGACAAATTACAGACGTTAAGTCGTAGCTCACCACGCTGAAAGAAAACTATTGTTGTAGGTATTATACTTTTGTTAAAATAGGGACGATAAATCAGTTTCCTTGTCGTTACTATTGTGATTGTTCCTACAACAATTTGTTATGTATAAGTAATAATCTGTTCTGTTGAAGAAGCAAATAGCACCTTTCTTTCACAGAACATATCTTAACTTCCACAGAACAGATTGATATGGCAACATTCCACATAGTACTGGACAAACAAACTGGACTGTTGTCCCTATTTTAACAGAAGTATAGTAACTACAACAATACATTTCTTTCAGAGCAGACAGGGTATTGGCCCAGTAAAAAAAGGGACTAGTAGATGTAATTTGTCGGTTCTATGACATAACCTATTTTGGAACGATTTTTTAAATTTAAAATTTTAGAAAATTGACTTGAAGATATATTAGGTAATTTATTTTTTCAATACAATTTTTTTTTTAAATTGACTTGAAAAAATATTTTCGGGCAATTATTTCATTTGAATTAAGGAAATTAGCTTAAATATATTTTGGGTCAATTTTTTATTTAAATTTTTGGAAATTAACTTAAAGATATTTTGAGACAATTTTTTATTTAAATTTAGGAAATAGGCTTAAAGATGTTTTGAGACAATTTTTTATTAAAATTTAGGAAATAGGCTTGTTGATATTTAAATTCCTTTATTTAATAAATAAAATAATTTATGTTATATTCAGTATGGAAGAGGGAAAGAAACTGCACTCTGGGAATTTGAAACAAATTAAATTATATGTATTAAATTTTTTAAATGAAATTATATTTTATGCACTTAAATATTTCCCCTCCGGTGATTATAAAGCATTTAAACATACATCCACATGAAAAAATTATTTTATTAACTATACGAGGGGGAAAACATACATCCTGAAATTGAAGAGAAAGTATTTGATGAAAAAAAAATTCTTGTCCAAAACCGAAAAATTACTTCTGCTGGGGCTTGCCAGTAACGACAGAAAAGCGTCGGAAGTGAATACATTACATTGGAGCCTAGTAAACAGTCAACTTTTCTCGCGATAAATAACGATCCCTAATTATAGTATGTACCAACCACGGGTGGTTATTGTAACATTGGCGTTTATCAATTTATTAAAAGTCTGTATTCTATATTCAAATGAATAAATACACGCGTTGTATTTTCTGGCATCAAATAACGTGGGTGAAGTCAGAGGACCGGTAGGAATATTAAACACGAGAAAATACGCCAAGAAATTAGTTCAGCAGAGCGTAGAACCTAATAAACGGCCTTTAGTACTTTTCCAGACTTTCAGTAGTAAATATTAATGAGCGTGTGACAAGTTAATATATATGGAAATATGCGTAATGCGTTTGCGGTGGTGTACTTTCCACGACGAATTGCCTGAGGAACGCCAAGACAAATCACCCTGTGGTAAATCTCTTCGCAGGGCCGTTTATCCCGAGAAGTGCACGTAATGTGGGGCAGAGAGCCCGTGTAGAGTTAAGAGCGCGGGTGGAGGGAGGGAGAGGTGGCAGAACTCTGAGGGAAAGCAGCCACGGTAGAGCAGTGTAGTTAACCTCCGCTGCGCGTGGCAGTCATTCACACAACTCACAGATCATTGAAACCCTCACGCAAAGCACCGGAGAGAATTCCGCGGTATGGGAGAAACAGCAAAGTGAGACGATAATACACTTTCTACCGTCTGAAATGATGTCAGCTCTGCGAACCAATTGCTCTCTCAGCACGGAGCAAGGGATTTTTTTATCTCCTCTTTCCTCTTCTTCCTCTCGGGAACCAGGTACGTAAAACGTTGCTCACTTTCCCCGCTTACTTTTCTCTGCTGTCAGCACTCACTTCGTTAAATTGTGGGTATGTTCATTTAGGTGCAAACCACAGCCAGGGTCGGATTTACCACTACGCCCGTTAGGCCCCGGCCTAGCGCGCAGTTTTCACAAGAGCGCACTGAACAAAAATATTATTCCGTACCTTTAAATAGGAGAAAATATTATGAATTTACCATCACTGTTTTCAGGAGTACCAATTTAGCGCTCAGTGAAAATAAAAATATTTGATTGTTAGGTTATCACTGTGGATATTACTACAAAGCGAGAGTAAATTTTGATTTGAAGTAATGTGTAGTTTAAACTGGAGAAAGGGCGAAAGGAGGTAAAGAGGGAGGAAAATATTGACTATTACAGGGGCTCTGGATTTCAAGTGCCTAGAGCATCTAGATGCATAAATTCTGCCCTGACCACGGCAATTGTAAAGCACGTCAAAATTTCACTTCACACTTACATTCCAAACAAATTCTTACAAACCACAGCGTTCTTCGTAAATGAAATAATAAACTATGAAGGATACTGTAAGATCCCTAAATTATTGAATAATATAAAATTCTCTCCAAACATACGCATACCTGATTCTAAGTTCCTCTTCATTAATATCAAATAGCGTGACCTTTTACCTTAAAAAAAGTTAGCCTATTTTAGTAAAAAATTCTTGTTGGCCCTATTTCATGCCTTATATATCAATTTAAGGTACTGTAAAAATTTCGTAAAATAATTGTACGTTGTAAAGAAGTATACATTCTTACTTAGCGTCCATACCTTTCTTTGAAGATTCCCAACGATGATGAATGAGTAAGAATTGCAAAACAAGCATAGCTAAGTCAAGGGTACAAAAACATTACAGAAAATTCTCGCACGATTTGATTAACTGTAGTCTCTGCGAAAAATTAGTTAATAATACAAAAATTAGTGCAACAAGTCACGACAGCAAATTATGATCACATTTTCAAATCAAAGATATTTAATTGGACTAGGCACTAGTTATAAAATTAATTACACTTTTCACTTTCTTCCTATTCACATTCGACGATACAAATCCTTGGACTTAAAACATCCAAAAAGAGAACATATATTTATGACCTTTGCCACGTAGGCGATTTAAAAAATAATTACGAAATTACGTCAAACAATAATTTATAATGTTCTTATCTTTAAAAAATATTACAACTCATGAAAGTATACTGAGTTATCTCAAGAATCCTGTTAATTAGGAAAGCTGAACTGTCTAGTGTAACATATCATTTTTGCAAATAGTTTAAAGTATGTAGTTTGTATGTATAAATTGAAAGTTATATCACACTTGCTACTTGTACCAAATTTGAGTGAATTCATAAGTAGCTAGAGATCTGTAAACAAGTTTTGAGTAGTTTATTGCTTGGTTGTCGGGGGAAAAATTACATTAAGAGCAATTTTTTTCACGTTGCAGATTCAAAATAACGCAAAATATTTCAGCGTTTTGTCACAGTTTCACATTGACACCACAACACGGAATTTTAAAACGATTAATGATATGTGGACTCGCTGCAATCAATCTGTTGTCAGATTTACGATGAAATGTGCTAAAAGCACACAGGTTTTCAAATTTCTCCGTTGTCAAATCACTCGAAGTAATTTCATAATATTAAAAAATGTTGAGCAAAACAATACCCGAATAATATTAAATGTAAAGGAAAATACTTCGACATCAACAGAAACATAAATCATAAATAAATTAGTGCCTGTAGATAGCATACTTTTATCTGTGCTGTAGCGTAATAAAACAAATGAAATTATAATACAATAACTATAGGCCTTCATTCAACGAGATAAGCATTTGAGCTGCAAACTATGGCAGTTCCCTTTTGCCTGAATACAAATTATAGGTATTAATTAAAAAATTAAACAGTAACTCAACGCGTTATTTCACGCAACTTTTCAACCACCGCGATACACAGTGAAATGCAAACTCCAAAATAGCAGTGTTTTCGAGCGAATAATGTGAACAGGTATCGGTAAAAAAAAAAAGCGAGTGTTGTGTTAAGCACGGTCTTAGAAATGTCTGGGTATTAACCTCTCTACCAGTGCTATTGCATTGACCCCATTATGACTCACAGCGACACAAGTATAGTGATGTTGTAACATTGTAATATGTCGTCATACAGCTATGCACTAGCGACTAGGATACAAACTTGCTACTCGTATTTCCATTTACCGCAACGTTAAAACAACACCATTGTAACAGTGCCAAACAGTCTTATGAGAGTGAATTTTACAACTCCAGTGTCCAGACCTCCACTTTTATGGTCGTGTGTGTTGAGCTTTACGTCTTTCCTCGGACGACAGATACCTGGAACGGTCACCCTTATGCAGCATTCTCGCCCACACACGCGTGACGCATCGCGAGCCACCGACCAGTAGTGAGTCATGCAGAGAGAGGAAGATATTAAATGGTTGTGGATTAATAAATTTCGCCTGCTAACTCTCCATTTCCCTCTTTCTACCCACCCCTTTCTCTCGCTCGCTTGACCTCCCCACCATCCATTTATACCTCCCCTTTACCCCTCTCCAAAAGCAGAGCCTCTGAGCGCCGCGGCGGCTATGCAGTGTGTTTACCGAGGTGCAGGGTTGCCATATTTAATATATTAGTACTAAATACACGCCCTTGAAGATGTCGATTAAGGTATATGCCAATAAAAATTTTGTTTCCTTCTCTCATGCAGGTTGAAATATTGAAGCCCTCCTCTCATGCAGGTTTAAATTTTTAGGCTCCTCTCTCATGCGGGTTGAAAATTTGAGGCCTCCCTGTCATGGGGATCAAAATTTTGAGACCTCTCTCATGCGGCTTGACGTTTTGCTGTCCGTCTATTATGCTGTTTTAAATTTCGAGACCTTCCTCTCACACGGGTTGAAAATTTGAGGCTCTTTTCGCTCATGCGGGTCGAAATTTTGAGACTCCTCTCTCATACAGGTTGAAATTTTGAGGCACCCTCTCACGCGGGTTGAAATTTTTAGGCATCCTCTCACACGGGTTGAAATTTTGAGGTCCTTCTCTAAAGCGGGCAAACATTTTAAGACCCCCTCTTTTCATGCGTGGAAAAAAATTAATGTTAAACATGACCGTTTTCGTATGCAATGTAGAGTATCATTAAGTGGTGTAGCCCTTACATTTAACTGAGTTACAGTAAGTGCCTCATAGCATACAGGTACACTGTAACGCGGCAAGGTACTCAAATATTACTATTGCATCTATCGTTCAGAATGAAAACTTCATGCACTAAATTTTATGCCCTTCATTAATTGAGGGATAGTAAAAGTCCAGCCCACCTTCCTCCTCTTTGTTACAAAGACAGACTAAATCTCGTATTCTTAGACCTGTTCAGTGATTCAGTATATTTTTTGTGTAAATTATATTGCTTCTTTTAAATTCTTACTACAGATTTATAGTTTTAAAAAAAGTCATTAATTTCTAAAGAACAACTTATTGCGTTTCTTATAACATAGGCAGTTATATTTTATTCGATACACTTTTGAGTGTCGATAGGCTACACTTTCAGAAAATAAAACGAAGCAATTTTTTTCTTCTGAATATGACTCGTGAATAAGTAACTTGCGTGATTTAGGGTAAACCTACCCTATTTGGTGAAAGCTTCGTACTTCAGTCATTGAAAAAAGTTAAACATTATAGTTATGATCTTATATTTTATACATTGGTTACTTATTGGCAAAACTATAAATGCCTGCTCTCTGTCGGTAACCTATTCAACTTGGTGTTCACAGCCTTCCCAATCTTGTGAAGCCTGTAAAGTTATTTTTCACGATACTACAGGTGGATTCACAATACCCCACAAGGCCGGCTCAACAGTCCCGACGCAACAGTTATTAAAGAAAGACAACCACGACGATTCTGGTAGCATTGACAATACTCCGACATGCCGACAAGCTGCTCGTTGTGGTATGGCCGTCGACAGTACGAACACATAGGAGCCACCACATTTTATTAAATGTATTATTTCAATCAGATCGCTATATTGCCGTACTTTATTAATTAATAAATCTATGCAGAAACTGCCCATTTAACTTCGAGACAGGACGGCATACTACAGTACTTTGGACTAGAGAATAGCTGAAAAACAGTAACATAATATTTTTCATACAAGTACAATTTACCAAGCATTCTTAGTTGCAACGGAATTTTGTTTTTTTAGTGCTGCATTTCCTTTCCTTACAAGGCTCCACACGGCAAAAATTAGAAATATAATCTACTTTCGTCGGGCTGTCGGGGCAGTAATTTTGTCGGACTCATGCTTACTTTTCATGGTTGTTGCTTAGATTTAGTTGTGTCGTGGCTGGTGTGTCAGGCTCGTCGAGGCATTGTGAATCCACTTTAAGGTACATCATGATGTATGGTCTATGTTTTACCCTATTTTATTTAAATTGTAGTTTTATATTTACAATGAATAACAGAAAAGTGGAGAATATCATGCGAAAAGATTAAGTACCATTCAGAATAATGCTAGTTTTTTAAATTGCCTTCCAAGTGACAACTGTTGGCGAAGTGCTCCAGGGTAACCTGCTGCAGTCTCTAGGCGTCTTGTCGGCGGCCCAGCATCGCGGGGGCGTCTTATCTTGGCAGCCGTCCCGACGCCACGCGCCTCTCTCTTCCTCGCTGGACACGCATTCCCGCACACCTCACCCGTGTGTAGTTACTGGTCCTGCTGAAGAGTAAGTAATATCTCTCGTCCCCGGCCCTTCCCTCAATCTGACATTTGTAGCTACTATGTAGCTATTAACAAGGAGTGTGTGGATAACAGATGTATCACAACGCGTTATTAAGGGCGCCGCCTACCACGCGCAGCATATTAGTAAATACGTTTTTATTTTACCAATCTATTCCACATTTACCCACTGTGTCAAGGTACGAAGTGAAACTACACTTCAAATAATGACGGAAAGCCAGCTTCAAAGAGTCACGTCACTTAGATAAATCATTTCGGAGCCACTCAGCCCCAAAAACATCTTTTTCTGCCTGTTACACCTGAAAAACTACTCACGGGATTCGTGTGGAACTGCTCTAGAAACATGAAATGTACTTTGCTTAAAACTTTCCACCAATATAAAGATTCGGCATCATGAAATGTATCAGTCAGGCGAGTGATCTATGATACCTCTGCACGTAATACCGCAACAGATGAGCCAGTCAACATAGCCCTTGGCAACGTGCCTCACCCACACAAACACACGACCGGTAGGCGGACCCCTAGAGATAGTCGTCTGGGTGGACTATTCTGCGCGTTCGTGACCTAGAAGTGCGGAAGCTGTAAGGATGTGAGGACGACACAGCACGTGCCTCTATGAGACATTCAGTGGTGGATTTTCGCTCGTGGAAATCGTGCCGGACGATGTCGCCGGTCGGTGGGTTTTCTCGTGGATCTTCCGTTTCCTCCCATCTTCATTTCGGCGCTGCCCTAGACCCACATATCACCCCTCACCAGCGGTAAAGACCTAGGTGTTAAAGCGGTCGCCTGGTGAAGGGTACGCACGTGTGTGTGTGTGGTGAAAATCGATGAGGCGCTACGGGCGACGTCGGCCGGCACATGTATTGTGATATCGCCTCTACGGCCAGAGTTGTAAACGCGCGCGCAGTGTTCCTGCCGTAACGGTTTTCCTCTGGGACTGCGACCCTATCATTTTATTGATCGCGTCACTGTAGCAAAGTCCAATGTACTTGTAGACCTCAATTTCGAACAAATCCGTTACATATATCTTGAGAAACAACCGCGTGAAAAAGACGTTTTTAGCCAAGTTTGAGGGCTTTAAAATAATGCTTCCAATGTGCGTGGTGTCTTGAAAGTCACATTCACAAGTAGTCTGAAGTGTGTCTTCCTTTCGTAGGTAAGCATTGTGGACGCACATTTACTGGTCTCTGAGATAAAACGTAACTCCGAACACGCTGCACGCAGTTAGAGCGCCAGCCAAGCGGCCGCCTTTAAGGGGCCCGCCTCGTGGCACATGTGTTTGTGTGAGTGAGGTATGGTGCTAAGGGCGACGTCGTATGGGCCATACAACAGTGCATCGCCTCTACGCTTAAGGCGTGCAGTCTTCGCGAAAAAACCAATTTCCTATGGGACTTTAAGTGGTGACCCTATTGTTTTATTTACGAAAACACTTTACTAAAGTCCAATGCACTACCCTTAAGTGGTTTCACATGTATTTAGCTAGTATATTTTCCGCTATAGCAGACTGAAAATCCCGTTTTGACCCATTTTGATGTGCCCTAAAAAGGGATTTATAATACGTGTGTTGTCTTGAAAGTACTTAAGGGCAGTCGTCTGAAGTGTGTGTTCTTTTCGTAGAGAAACGGCGTGAACACACGTGTATTAGTTTCGGTGTAAAACTTTTTCTTCAAACACGCTGCAGTGTGATTTTATGGCAACAAGGCGGGCCCCTTAAGTGCTGAACAAAATCTCATCACTCTACAGGGCAAGCAAACGCCTACGGTTACTCAGTAATAAATCTGCATTGAGGTACGATACTACGATACCCTAGCCCTCGGGGATCCACCTCATATTATATTATTATTATTATTATTACAATTCTTACACTGCCATCTTGAAAACCTGTCTCCCAATGATGCAGAACATTTTTCACAAGTAGATTCTCTTACCAGAAGTAGGGCACAGAGCATCGAAGACTTGACATACCAAACTGTAGAACTCCAATTAATCTCCTGTTGTACAAGTCAAGTAACTGACTTTTTTTTTTTTGCCCCCATAGAGTAGCACAATAACGTTCAAATATTATTTAACAAAAACGGATTGGCTAGACGTCGGATGTACAATATGGAAACGTGTCACATCAACTCACACATGGAGCTCACTTCTGCATTTGGACGAGTATGCGTACATTACAATACCGTGTAATTTTTAAGGGGGAATGTTAAACAATTCCATTGTATTTTTAGTTTTTGAGCCATTACATTTATTCAAATTGTACTATCAAAATTTTATCTTCGACAAAGCACAGAATATATTCCTTATAAACTGCTTGACATAAATAATAATCAAATTTTTAATTAATTTGTCACACAGAAACATTGCAAGATAATTATAGGTTGACATTCAAGAATTCTCCTGCAAAGATTCTGCATGACAAATTAATGAACGATTCTATTAATTTTTATGTCGAGCCGTTTACCAAGAATATTCTATGCTTTGTCGAAGAAAAAATTTCATAATATAATTTGAATAAACGTTTTGGCTCAAAAACTGAAAATGCAATAAACTGTCTAACACTCCCTCTTAAGGAAACGGTTTTCAATTGAGACAGCTGGGGTTGTCCTGGGGTAATTTGTTTTTTGAAGTTGGTAAATCTGCCTAGGGACCCTAGAAATGTAACTAGATTTCTTACGTATATATTTTGAGCGATAGTTGTTTAGTATTAAAGGGCTTATTATGTTATTGTTTTATTGTATTTTAGTTAGGGTTAGGTAAGGGGCTATATCATGTGATAATCATTTAAAGTATATTTAATAGCCTACTACAATAGCGTACAAAAGCATTGTTTACATGTGCCCACTTGGAGCGTTGCAAGCGCGCAGCGGCAATATTAGTGCTGGTCGAGTGTGAGACTCGAGACTTGGCGAGCAGCGGGCAACCGAGGTGGACGTCTTCAAACTGAGCTGTGTGTGACAGCGTAGCCGAGTTGAAGTCGGCTTGTTAAGTGTGTGGTCGAGGCAAGATGAAGATGCCTAGTGTTTATTTGCTTGTCCAAGCAAAGCCTATATACTAATTCAATGTGTTGGCGAAGCTGACCAGGTGGTGAAGCTCCTGGAAAAACATCGTGGCCGTGTTCGACTGAAGTAGCAGCGAGGAGCGAGGTATACGTCAGAACAAGGGCGCCCATCTTATAGATTGTATAGAGGGACCAAGATAAAATATATATGTTTATGCCAACAGGAACGGATATATTTTGTGTATAAATTTGTAGCCACTGGTATATTTAGACACATGAAACCGCGTTGATTACGAAACTTATCAAACTTCAAATAGTTTGCTACATGTTTTATTACTAAAAAAAATAATAAACACATTGTGTAATATCTATTAGGAGGGGCTCAGGCCCCCTGCCCCCCCCCCCGCTAGGACACCCTTGCTCTGGAGGAAGATTGGACATTGGGTCTCGCTCCAATTCTCACCAGAAAATACGTAGTCGTCTCAGCGATCTTCGCAAATTAAGGTAGGCGACGACAACATTTCTTAAGCCACAACACTCGGCTAGCTTTGTAAGTGCCTTGTGAAACATATTTTGGATAATCTAAGTACTTTCTCGTGGACTGAACTGAGTAGTGATTAATAACGTTTCCGTAATAGTGGGCTATAAACTACGGATATTTTATAAAGGCACCGGTGCACAAATAATGTAAATCTTAGTATGGTGTATAATTTTGGAGTCATTATAATAAATTGATAGTTTTCTTGATAATTAGTATTTCGTCTCTGTTTACAATATACATAACAATAATATTCAAGTTAATGACCCTTCCGGCGATGTCCCCTTAATTTTTTTAAATATATGTAGATCTAACTGCAGAACAATAACGAGTTAGGCAAGTGGTATCCACCCAACAACGGCACGCCCCACTTTTTACACTTGTAAGTATAATTTTTAAAATTTTAAAAGGTAAAATATATCGTAAGAACGCCACAAATATGGGTTGAAAATTATTATTTTTTAAATAACTTAATGTTATTGAATTTTAAAATTTAAATTTTTTTTAGAAAAATCTACTCATACGGACGGAATAAATTTTCGTATTTGTAATAAAATGTTTATTTCCTTGAACAAGTTAAAAAGAGTGTTCATGTAATTACATATTTGTTACCGTTTATTAAAACAATTATTATTACATTTTTATGCTCAAACTAATCTCTGATTGGAAATGTCACGTGTTCGTATTAACTGTAAATTTCATTTTAGTCATGGAAAGATAACTGTTACTAAGCAACACCTAGGTACGCATTCAAGTTTCTCAATATTACCATACCGGTCTCAGTAGCGTGGTTAGTAGCATGTCGCCATACGGTGCAAGAGGCCCTGGGCTCGAATCCTAGCACGGGAATGTATGTTAGGTTAAGGTAGTTTTTAAGCTGTCCCTTAGTAAGATTCCACTATACACCTGATGGACAAATTAATTTTTTTAAAGCCATAATATTTGTTTTAGAGTATAAATACAAAATTTTCTTTTGGAGAACCAATTTAATGTATGTGTTCTTTAAAATTTCTGCCCTAAATTTACGTTACTTTGTAAAAGCATTTTGTAAACAGTCATAGAAAAAAATAGTATCAATTTTTTTTATCACTGTTTACGAATTAACGCATAAAACAAATTTAGTGCCAAACGTGTTAAATAACACATACATTTAATTGGCTCTTCAAACGAACATTTTTGATTTCTACTCTAAAGCAAATATTACGGCTTTAAAAGAAAGTCAGGTGTATAGTGGAATCTTAAGAGCAACGGCATAAAACCGGGGACGTTAGCAAATTCTCTAAATAAAAATTAATATCGTTTATCACCGGAACTCTGTAGTAATTTACTAAGCATTATCTTCCGTAGTTTCAATATGACGTCGAGTCCTCTTTAGGCCAACATAAACGTTTCCGTACCATGAAAAATTGCTTGCTTCAAACTGTGGTAGTTTTCTGCAGAAAGTTAGCATATGTCGGCTTCGATAAAACGCTTGGTCACTGTGACGATTGGTGGGTGGCCTGGTGTAGATACAATCGGCTCTTCAATTTGCTCCGTAATATTTGCAATTAATATGAGGTGAGGTCTTCGCGCAGGCAACGAGTTTTTCCAATACAGTGACCTAACATTTCGTGACTCCCGCCGTTGTTTAATTAATGTGCACTGGTATGCTATAAAATGTAACATTTTAAAACTGATACCACACTTCTGAGACAAAGACAAAGATGATACTATAATCACGCGTCAAATATTTAAACTGTTTGCAGACCTATGTAGTGATATTTTCTGTGGTGTTCGGGTAAACGGGCACACCTCGAAAAACGAGAAAATGTTGCTAATTATGGGAGCACATTCTACATGCTATTTTCTTGGTCTAAGTAAAAGGCTATAACTCTAATGGTTATAAGAAGGAAAACAATTTAATTTGGATGTTTTTATGTTCCGTTATACACAGTAGAAATTCAAACTTTATTTTTAGATTTACACTAAACACCATTTTTCGACTCATACCATTTTAGTCAAACACCACAGATTTATCCACACCTACATAGGTACATCGACTCCCTACATATCGTACGATCACTTGAATCAATTACCGTTGTCGACAGAAGTCTTTACCTATCGCACTATACGTAAGAAGACCGTGCGGTTCAAGTATATTATATTCCGCAGAGTGAGATAGATCCAATACTTCACAAATAAGTTCATATACTACAGTTTGACATGTCGTGGTGTTAACAACACATGGGTTTCCCCGATTAATGTTCGTAAATCATCTCACAAAGAGAGAGAGAGAGAGAGAGAGAGAAAGAGAGACAGAGAGAGAGAGAGAGATGGAAAACGTTAAATCTGCGATTATACATTACTTTATATTTACTTTGCGCTACAATACAGGTATTACAATTGAGCTGTTAATGAATATTTATGTCGGAATCAGCAAAACTATGAACATAGTATCATTCTAACGTACATATTTGCTTCCAGTGACTTTTTGTACATTTTGGCACGTCGCACATTGCCATGGACTCTTTTAGGCTATTTTCTCAAAGCCATGAAAACTATAAACGAAAAATATATTTTCATGTCCAGAAACCACACAGAAACAACTATTCACAATTGTTTACCAACATTTTTATTTCGGCAACAATATTTCCTTGTCTTAATTCAGAAAATGTTTCTGTACGAAAGCGATATATCGAAAGACGGCTAAACCATACAGATTAAATTTCACATGTAAATATCTATCCTCGCTTATGCTATGACTCCGGCGTTGGCAACGATCTGCACACATAATAGAAATAACTATTTGGAAGGAAAAACCTGCACAAGGTGTACGAGATACAAGTACGTGTTGGGTTTAACCGTATTATTCCCATTATATATTAAAAAATGCTACCACCAACGTGGCAAAAGTCATGGATGCTATTATCGCCAACATCACTGAGAAATATTAAGCCAGTTTCTGTGAAAGAAGCAGTGCTGAGATTAAATCTGTCAATAAATCAAACGTTTATTGATGTTATCCTTTACGAGTTATTCATGCCCCTTAAACAACTGCGTTCGCCGCTGTTGTCCGACCCAGTTTATACTACTTCACAATTGATAATATAAATGGAACGTACAGTATTCATACACCACTGGCTCATCGCCAAAATAAAGATCTTGACAGCGAACAACTGCCATTCTATGTGTTATTTTTTGCTCAAAGAAGCTAACGGATATCGTATGTCGTTTGGCTAACAAATGATTTAGTCTACTCGGTACCCCACTTGTAAGCTATGCATGACAAGTGTCAGTGTATATTTTCAGAGGGAATTTCTAGCTTCTAATTCAACGCCGAACTTCCACAGACCTAGTTTTATAAATACAATATTTTACTTAGAGTCTCATTTATTTTCACAAAACCCCACTAAAACGTGAAACTAACTTTATACTTTCTTAAGCCATAAAATAGAAGCTCTGGAGGGCGACAGTAGGCTACTTATTTATAAAAATGTCCTCTAACCTGAACGCCATGTCAAAAATTATTCAATTAAGTGCTTATAAACATTAATTTGTGTATGGAGAGTTATCTTATCTTCAACGACACCGTTTAGTTAAGTAATAAGTAGTTTTGTTTTCATTGTAGTTAGTAACAGGAAAACAATACTAAACGCATGAAAACTGACAGCGTACAGTAGCCATACATTCAGTTTAATTGTTTAGGCATATATTCAGTATAATGTTTTAGGTAGGCCTTAACAGAATCAATTACTGATTAGAGTAAGTCTACCAACTGGTAAAGCACACCACGTGAATCCTGGGTAAATTGGAGACGAAAATACTAGTGACAAAAATGCTGTCAATATGTTTTATATTCGGCAGTTAGATCTAAGTTTCATAAATTTTGTCCCAAAAGGAAAGTTACAACACAAAATACAAAAATTCAAGATGGTGACGATTTCACCCTCTTTATTCCGCCTACAAGCCACACTCAAGGTCGTTAACAAGTGTTACTGTTGTAAACGCCAACACTAGAGTGATGTAAACTTCCTGTCTCCGAGCATGCAGTGTTTATATGCCGCTGGTCATGGTTTAACAAGTCTCCTGATGACTGCTGGGGGCGCTCTCTGTCAACACAAGCGCGACGGTAGCGATTCCTGCGGGCGTTCTCCATGAAGCGGACGAAGATATTTCAAGGTCGCTGCTTACCTTAGAGCCGTGGCTTGAGCCGCGACGCTGCTCTGTCGATTGTAATGATGTAGTTTTTGGATTAAAACATTTTCTCTATTGAGTGAATGAGAGATTTTGGTCAGCGCTTAACATCGGGGTCTTCAGCGCTGGTGAGGGGTGAGATGAGGTGAGCATGGAGCAGCGCCGCAATGAGAGGAGATCCCCGAGAAAACCCGCCGACCAGCGGCATAGTCCGGCACGATTCCCATATGCGAAAATCCGGGGACCGACCCCGTCGGGAATCGAACACGGACCGCCTTGGTGGGAGGCGAATGGTCTGACCATTCGCCCACCGCAGCCCCCTTTTCTCTATTGAGACAAGAATATTATTAAATGAATATAAATATAATTTTTTCAGTGTTGTTTTTAATGAAAATGCTGATTTATTCATAGTTTTTAAGGGACGGCTCGCTAAATTTGACAGTACTGATAATTTGGCACTGTTTTGTAGTTGTTTTCTAACTTACGGTGATATTTTTAGAAACTGTTTCTCATTCTATAATGCAAGAACGTTTACTATAACGTGTTTCAGAAGTAAGGCTTTATTAATGCGTGAATCATATACTAAAACAATACTGCAAAACTATTATCAGTACTGAAAAATTAACCAACTTCCCTATACTTAAAAAAAGTCCTAAACGACCCCATAGCAATTTATGCCTCACCAAGACGTACACAAAAGTCACCGGTGGCATATATATGTAGGTTCGACAGATGCTGAGACATATCTAACATAATTTAACATGTATATCCCTTTCCATGTTCGCGCCAGGGCTTGAAAGAAAGCAATGATCTTAAGGCGGCTGCATGGCGCATGGTGGTGTTTGTGGTTGTGAGGCTGGCATATGAATTGTGATATTGCCTCTACACCCCAAGTACGTCATAAACGCGTGCGCGCAGTGTTCCCGCTGTAACGTTTTACTGTGGGACTCTTATAATAACCCTATCATTTTATTGAAACCTCACTGAAGCAAGGTTCAATGTAGTTGTAGACCTCAATTAAGAACTAATCCGATACGTATATTTTGAGAAACAACTACCTGGATAAGGTAATTTTAGCGACGTTTTAAGGCTTTAAAGTAATGCTTACAATGCGCGTGGTGTCTTAAAAATAATAGTAACATGCACCTGAAGTGTGTTTTATTTTCGTAGATAAGCATTGTGCATGCACGTTTACTGGTCTGTGAGAAAAAAAAAGTTAACTCCGAACACGCTGCATGCAGTTGGAACGCCAGCCAGCGGCAGCGTTGAACCCTGCTAGCTAACGCGTATATATATATATATATATATATATATATATATATATATATATATATATATATATATATAACTTTAGTATGATCAAACTGACACATTTCAAGCTAACATCTGGAGCAGATGTCTTCAGAAACATGGACAACAGCATCTTTAAGGTGCGCTAACAAACAAAGGATAGAGTTGGACGGCCATTTGTTACACTTGACTAGAAGAAGGTGTCTGGCTGTGTCTTGTCATTACAATTGACCGAATTACCCTGGGGTCCAATTTTTTTTGCCACATAACATACGGCTTATTGTGAACAAATCTTTTAAGCAACGGCGAATGTCCACAAACCTATTAATTCATTATCATATATAATGCACTCTTTGTTTTTTCTTTCACTTTCAGACTGCCAAAGTATGTACGAAATAATCCCTGGGTGTGGCTATGACTACTCGTGAATCATCCCGTATGTTACTTTGCTTGAAAAATGCCGGGAAAATGTCCCATAAAATATCTTAGAAGGGCGTCCCTTAAGATTCCTCAGAATATTTACACTCGCTGCAATGACAGCTTATATTTTAAAAATATCTACTTAATATAACAGGTAACTACATCCTTTGTGTGTGACAACAGCTCAATTCGAACTCGACGTCCTAGATGCGCCAGAGGAAGATGAGGACTGAAACAGTCCGAGTGCTTGTCGGCTGCCCCATACAACTAGATACCTCTGTCGATGTTCCTGAGCGCTGTCAGGGGAAGAACAAACAAACTCCGCGGCCCGTCGAAACGATGCCGCCTTTGACTCGCGTGCCAGGGAGGTGTTCCCCAGATGTTGTGGCTGCTAATGCGTCGACTGCTGTGCTGAGGCTGGGGTTAATTGCCGACATCCAAGGAGCTCTCACCACGGGAGGTTGGTCACCTTCAAACACCAACACTGCAATGGCTAGTAGTTTGACGCGTTTATACAGGGTGGCCAAGAATAAGTGTTACAAATTGATAGGGATGGTAGATGTGCATGTTTGGAACATATTTGATTAAGGAACCCATGTCCGGAAATGCATACTTATACCTGCAATGGTGCACCAAAGTAACAGGGGTAGGCAGGCAACCTGGCGACAACAAGCCAGTGAAAACATCTGTTGTGTTGTGTTATGTACTACCCGCTTTGACGCTCTGTGACTGTACGAGACACCGTGCATGTGTTACACTCGCTACGTTTACCTTTTAAATTTGCTGCTCAAAGACCCCTGATTTTCGCGAAAATATTTCTGCACCAACATATTTAATTACTAGAGACCTGAAAAATTCGCGTTTTGTTTTGGCCTCAAGCTATAATTCCAGCAACTGATAGTTAGTGCCACTTTGGGAATTGGCCCGTGGCTAGTTGACACTTCCTGGAAGTAGCTTAGCCAATAGTACAGAAGCAACTAAGTGCAGGACCATATCACTGCATCATAGAGCAGCCAGTGAGCAGATAATGTCTGCTTGAATACACACATGTTCTTGGAGGCTAGCCTACACGTCAGGGAACCCGCGAATTTTTCCGGTCTCTATTAATTACCTTAGTTCGACATCTGTAGTTCTACTTCTTTGTTATTGGCAGTCTGTCTTTGTGTGAAGAAGTTTCTTATTTGACCCTACCAGTTACTGCGAACAACACACGTCCGTGATTTGCAGTAAAACGTTAAGACACGTGAGAGTTGAATTCAGCCAATCACTGAACATGAAGCATAGCTGCACATGTCCACAGGAGGCACTGAATCAAACTGACGCAGAAATATTTTTACTAAAACATAGGTTCTTAGACAGAAGTAGTACATGGCGGGCTATGTCAGTTCTACGACCTCGTCAGTTGACAGAACTTCTTTTCCTCTCCCCACTACGCTGTAGGTTATGCGGGGCGGTGACGAATGTTTGATACTGTGGCCAATAGGGTTTCGGATTTTATGTCTGGTGTACGAACTCTTCACGTATCGTGGTAGCCAATGGGAGGAACGATACGTAAGCACCAATAGACGATGCATATGATTTATGGACATGGTAAAGGTATGCCGACAGTCGGTGCGTATGGTTTTGTATAGGGTAAGAAGTGTCTGTGTGAAGAGTCTTATCTCATTTGGCTGAGCCAATTACAAAAACTTTCCTGCAACACCTGTCTGTGATTTGCCGGTATAATCTCAAGGCTCGTGATAGTTAAAATATCAAATCGCTGACCACTGCAGGTGTACACGTAAGGCACGGAAACAAAGTGAGGCAAAATTCTTTTTGCGAAAAACCAGGGACCCTAGCAATGGGTGCCACGTGAACATAACGTTAATAAATTCATGGTCAGAAACGCTTTGTCTGCGTAATAAAACGTCTGAACTGTAAAGGAGGATGTACGCAGTTCGGTTCTAAACATAGAAAGATAATATAAAGAAATGGCATACAAATACGTACACAGTCGTTCCATAAAATATACAGACTTCCATGTCCTGCGATGCAGGCCTGAGCATGCAAGAGAAGGCGGCGTGCTCAGGAAGAACAATGCGTGTTTACGGATGCCTTCACACGCGACCATCCTCACGCCATTGTCGTCGCGGCGCCCATTTCGATCCGGAGCGGCGCCACGGCGCGGAATGCACCCGGCGGCGCTGATGGGGCGTGTTCCGACACGCACACTTCTTGTTGCCCCAGCCGCGTGGGAAATATGCTAAACGCTAGCCGGGCGTGTTCCAACATTTCACTGCCAGCACATGGCACAACTGCAAATGTTAAACTAGTCCGTGTGTTATTTGCTCACGAAGAATTTCTTAGGAAACTTGTTGCCGAAATAGTTTCTGTAAATTATGAAGTAATGAGAAATTTTCACATTAACAATACGCGAAGAAATATGTGAAGATAATTTTTGCGTTCCAACAAAAAATACTTATATATTTTTTGTCAGTTCTAAGCTTATGTGCATAAAATTAAATTTGTATATTTGTATTAAAATGTGTTTCATACATACCAAATTATTCTTCTGGTAGAAAACAATATTTACAGCTATTTTGTAAAGGGTAGTTTGTGAACTATACCAAAACTTCAAATGTGCGATATTTCATTAAATTAGACTCCTTTATTTAAAATGCTAGTCTGTACTCCTGTTTTTTTAAATTCAAATTTTCATTTTGTCTTTAGAAATGTGCATAAAGATTTTGTAGGCCTAATTGCTCCCAGCATAAATTTTAGCTGAAATTAATTAACATCGCTGATTTCTTTTACCGATAAATGCATTTACTTTTTTCACTATCGTACACGTTGCCTTATCTCATTTTCTATGTTATGAGTATAAATTTATTACGGTTATCTTATTCCGGCAGTAATGAGCGTAAAACGGTAAAGAAAGTAGGCTATTTGAGACAGTTTAAAGTTTAGTCAATGCGAACGTAGTACTTTTAATGAGAATTTAAGTATGGGACTTCTTGATAACACTGCAGCTATCGTTGTTTACATAAAACTATTGAAAAGTTCAGAAAGATGATTCCGGAATTATGCAAATACCAGTGTGTCCGTAAAATGCAGATAGTTTGTCAAGTGTAGGCCTACTAAGTGTTCTAATCATTTAAGTGGCAAGTTATTATATGGAGTATCTTCGTTATAAGGAAATACACATTTTGCAAGCAAAGCGTCTTTGTAGGAAGAGTAATACACGTTCGTAAGTTGAAAGACAAGGCTAGCTATTGGTCAGGTAAGGAGTCAGCTGATGAACTCAGTAAGTGCTCAAATATAAGTCATTACGACAGAAACATAACATTCCCTTTCTCACTCACATTACACATATAAAAAGCTGGGATGTATAAAGACGGAAACTGAAATATCCAACTTTCGGAATCCAATACATAAAAAATGAAGAACAGCAATCTCCTGTACAGTTTTTTTTCAACTGTACGAGCAAATTATTTTTTCCGACAGACGCATTAGTTTATCGTAATTTCTGGTACGGCAGTCACGTACATCCAATTAGTGCATTTTGATGTAGGCATTCAGCAGTTTATAAAGTCAGTTTTCGGCCTTGTTGGTGGAGGGCTTTGAAATAGTGCTCGCAACATGCGTGGAACCTTTTAACAGCGACGTTCCGTACTCGCCTGAAATGAGTTTTCTGTACGTATACTGGCACAACGGAGGCAAGTGGAATAGACTCACAAAAATAACGTATTTCGCAAAAATTCAAGGAAACGTACTCACATCTATCGTGTAGAAAACTAACACTATTTCATAAAAATATAAACTTATGATTTTATCTCATTTGGAACATACCTGTTTCTACCTTTTTTGATTTTATTATTTTTTAATACCAAAACGAGAGCAGATATCGAAAACCAATTTGACATTTTTGTTTACAATGGCTTTCTCAATGTTGGCTGTTTTCATTTTCAAGAAAGTAAATACTGTGGTTTTAACTTATTATGCAACTGACAAAATGATTGTGAAATGACTTTTTAGTTAAAACCATATAATTTCAAGTCTTGAAGAAATTTGTTACTACGGTAAAAACCATTTAAAACAAAACTGCCACAGATTAGTGATATCTACTGTCGTTAAAGCTTAAACATGTAATTACCGGCGAAACAGCAGGCGGAGGGAAGTGTGGTTTCACAGAGAACAGTCCTTTGCAAGAAACTATGTATTCCTTATCTATTAAGACCGCGAATTTCTATTTCCCATGTTTTTTTAGTATGCTATCATTTTTGGATCGTAAACAAGAGCAGACTTCGTAAAGCCTTTACAAAGATTTTCCGACAGTTGTTTTAATGTGTAGCCTATTTTTTAAAAGCAAAACACGACGTTTTTCCAAAGCATAAATTTATATAACTTTCGCCTTGAAAACAAATTAGGCAACATGATAAAAATAATTTTCAACAAAGATATTAAACACTTTTAAGGTATATGCTCCCGTTTTGTATATACATATTTGTATTCAGGAAAAAAAAGGACAAATCTGCACCAGTTGCCATAACTACATATGATTATTCTTGTCAAGGGACTACGCCAGGAATAACAAACAAATTACTCCTACATTCCACGGAAAGTAAAAATTTAGCCCAATCTATCAGCGATGAGTCATCTGATAGAATGAAAATTTGCAAAGTACTTCAATGACTCGGAATCCAAAAATTAGCCAGGGGATTTATATAAACAAGTACAGTTAATGAAAACGTCCTTGAGAAATTACGAGATCAGCAGGTATATTTTTTTTTATATTTTCATTTGGGAATATGCCTAAATTACCGTCGTTCCGTTTCTTCTCAGTCAAGGCTTTCCCGTACGATCTTTGTGCACATTCTACCAACCAATTTAGTGTGTGTACCTTTGAAATTTTACAAAATGATGCTAGCAAACAAGGCAATGACGAAACCCGCTATCAATATTGTTTTTAATTAATGTGTCGGCAATAATATCAAGTAATACACAATGTTTGCAAAAACCGTGAAGTGTCTGCAACTGATCTGTAAGATCTTTAATGCAAACTTTCATTACAAAAGTCATTACAGTAAAGTAACAACTTATTTTTAAAAAATCCGAGAATGCACGTAAATCTGAACACTATAATGGAAAATACAAAGTCTCTGATTGCTGACGTTCGTATTATTCGAGTATCTGAAAACCAAATAGCCATATTTACACTAGCGCTTAGTAAGCAATTCTAAGAAATGTGGTATTACGAATGAAAACGACTCAAGACTATGTCTTGAAATTATAAAAATTATAACATATCTAATGATTACTGATGTTTTCGTTAAAAAAATGTGGTGCTATAAAACCAGAAATATTACGTGAATGGCTAAAAACGTACTAACAATTTAGATGTAGAAAGTGTAATTGTTTTCACACATGCTAAATAATTTTAATTTATGTCACAGCCACTATCTGTCAAAGGTCTAGAATATGCAGATTGTGTTATGGTCTCTTCACTTATACTCCCCAACACCTTTAACATCAAAAACGGTATTTTATTGGAGCCACGGAGGTCAAGTTTTAAGAGTGGTGAGAAACGTTTACACTGGTTTTTAGTTTCAGGGAAGTTTTCATGTCAAAACCATTAAAGATGATTTCAAAAGTACTGAAAAAAATATTTAAGTAGTTTGCATTGTATCGTAAAAAGACTATATTTATTTTGTATTCGTACAGACACTGATTAAATTGGGAGTGTTTAAGGTAGGCTATAATACAGAAATTTGGCATTTTCTTTTAACATTATTACATTATCAATATTAATTAATACCTTTTAGATAATTGCCGAAGCTAAAACTGCTTTCAGTACTGGTGAGGATGAAATCTGTGTAGCAATTCCCTCAGCATACTTTGAATTTATTTCAACCCTTTTAGTTTTGATTTCCTTTTCCATTATAAGTATTTCTCCCTCCTAAACTAGCAATGATTCCATTTTAGATTTTCTGCAAATTTTGTTTCGTCACAGCTGACGTGACGTGTATGACGTCACTGTCGGATAATTGATTTATCTTGATACTCCCGTTTCCTGCTTCTTCATTCCGTTTTAGCTCCATACTCACCTCACATCGTTAACATGGAAGACTATCAATATCAACTCCGCTCCGCGTCTAGTCGCCAACCCCCTTCCCACAATAAAACTGTTTCCTTCACTATCTGGTTGGCACTGAGACTTGATCAAGAGCTGTAGTTTTCATCGTCATGAGAAAACTTCACAGAAGGTCCATGCTTTTGATGTCGACCTACTTACAAACAGAGGATATCTGTATCCTGCGGACTGTAGCTAAACGAGATGTTTCCTGCAGGAAATTGTTTCAGGCAAAAGGGTCGAATGTGAAAAACACGCAACAAGAACTCGAATAAAACTTACGATATATTCTTCCGTTTCAACTTTCCCTCGCGCACATTGCTGTGCTAAAGAGGAGAGAATTTCTACATTTATAGTTCTCAAGCAAGACGCTACTTACACCAAGCTATAAAAATATATGCTCGTCTACGGTAGTTAAACAACTCGCATTCAGCAGAAAACGTTAAAAAGGGAAGAAATAAAAAAAAAACAACTATACAATACATTTTTTTTAAATATCCGCTGAAGGCATAAATGACAAGCGCGGCAAAATTTATATAAAATTGCGACATAACAGTTTAAATGTGTATTTCCATTTATTTACAATTATTTCCAAAAAGTAATTTCCCAGTATTATTTTTGGCAACTGAAACTATATATTATACAGCAAAATTATATGGATTGTATATTTGATCAAATATCGTTGAAGGATTCAATTCAAAGGCATAACCTTGTTAAAAAAATATATTCAATACTATAAACTATAGAAATTTTGTAAATGTACAACTACATAGTTTTATAAGACGATAGTGTTTGGCAAATATCAAAATAAGTGCACTTATAACAAGATATTGCACACTGCAATTGAAGCAGATTTCTATGGCATTACTCAAGTTTCTACCACACAAAGGATCCAAATAACAAGAGAAACAATACGTATGAAATAACCTTCAGAAGTTGCATCTTAAATGATCATGAGAAGCTCCAAAGTCACAGAATACTTCTCCGTCCTATCTCCATATCACGTGGTTAACGAACATAAAATAACACGGAAGGCAACTAAAAACATATTAGTATGTTTGGGCTGGGAATTGAATTTAGGTCCTCTCGAATGTGATTGAAACACTTTTCAGGAATGTATGTGTAAACATAAGCCTATATTTACATACTGTATCATCAATTGAGACCAGAAAATTTTGCGTTATAATCTAACAGCACACTGGACTCACAGTTGCTTGTGCTCTCTGACTTCTGCTATTGGGCGACATTTGTGTGGCTCATCAGAAAGATGGCCCAATAGTTAGGGCCACCAACATTTCGCGAAGAGAATTTTCACCCCGATATGTTTCAGTGCCTTACGTTCACATCTGCAGTTATGCTTCATGGTTATTGGCAGCGTGTCTTTGTGAAGCGATGTCTCTCATTACGCTGCGCCAATGACAACAATGTTACAGCATCACCACACGTCTGTTATGTTCTGGCAGAACCCCAAGACACGCGAGAGTTGATACGTCTTATATCTAAGGAAAGGAACAATTCGCGAGTTCAATGACAGACGTGTGAGTATCCACTGTTCTATGCATACTCGAGCCCGTCCATTCGTTCATTGTCTGTTGTTTCAGGGAGTAGCAGCTAATGGACAAATGGTCGTGGCTTGAGTATAAACAGGACAATGGATTCTAACACGAATGCCGTTAAACTCGCGAAATATTCCTTTCCCTACGTACATATGACTATGAAGCAGTACTGCAGATATGAACGTAAGGCAGTGAAGCAAACTGGGGCTAAATTATGTTCGCTGTAAAGCTCATGGCCCTACCGCTATCCCGTAATAAGGGCACACAAATATACGAAGACCCAGATACAATAACGTCACGGATTGTGTTCACGTGGGTACAGGCCGGTACAGGCCTGTCGCCATATTCTCACATTCTAGTCATTACGTAAATTTCGCAGATACATTCCAGGTCAGGTTGAACGCCAATTATGTATACTACATTGTCATGTCTGTGGCCAGTGGGTGTATAGGACTGACAACTGACAAGTCTAAGCTGCTGCCAGATGAATCCGCGAAATTGACGTACCTCTAGTCATTACTAAGGACCTGAAAATTTCGCGTTTTCTTTTAGACGCGTGCGAAAATTCAAACAACTGTCAGTTCGTGCCACTTTCTCAATTGGCTTTTGCTTTATTTGACTCCTCCAGGAGAGCGTTGAGCCAATAATATAGAAGCAAGTAAATGGAGGCATGTTGTATCACAGTTTAACGAGCAGCCAATAAACAGCTGTTGCCTGCTTGAGTACACATATATTCTTGTAGAGTAGCCTATAGGTCAGTGAACACGCGAATTTTTTCAGTCTCTAATGCTTACTGATTTCAACTAGTTTACTGGAAACATTTTTCTTTAGTCAATTGCTCTACAATTTGTGTCCAACTATATAACCTGATTCCACAATTTGATGTGTGTAGACCAAAGTGTATAAAATTTACAATAGCTAGAGACACTGCTAAATCGCGGGAAATGTAGTTTGCTATGCTCCAACATACTATGTATAACACTGAATGTTTTCCACTTATATTGGCTATCAACAAACCCTATTATAACTGAATAGTTGTAACACAGAACGTATGTAGTTTGCCAGAAAACTATTCGCACGTGCCACGATTGAGATACTACAGTTTATTTGAGACTATGTTAAATATTTTCGCGATATTCCAGTGTCTCTAACAATAGCACATTTAATTTAAAAAATTATAATAATATAGTTAGAGATTATGATATATCGCAAAAATGTTTTGTGTCAACGTACCCTTGAAAACGCTGTAGTTTCTGGCGACATATATGATACGGTGATATACTTCTGACACAACGTAGCTGGCTGCAGACCAATAACAGTCATGAAATATTACAATAATGGGATCCTTAATGGCTCAGTCAAATAGGGTAACAGTTCCAAGAACAAGATAAGGTCAGTAATCTTCTGGTCAGCTGAACGTGTGTTGATGTCCAGCAAACAGTCAAGTTTTCCCGCGTACATCTCTAACTATAGCAACACAGACTCTGGTTACAATAAGTGAAATGTTAATCACTGAGATCTCAGTTAACTATTCGTTTTTGACTGATAAACCTGTAGAATTCACTGAAAATCACTTAAAAGGCAGGCGAAATTTACTGAGAATAAATTAAAGTCACTTTTAAATCAGAAGTATTAAGTTACTGAAACAATCAGTACGGTTTCACAACCCTCAGTTGCTCATTTTTGACCGAAAGGACTGTAATTTAACATAAGTAGTTCATTTCTTACTGGTTCAAGTTCACAGTGTAATTTTTAAATCTTGAACCATGCCTGTTACATAAACAGGTCAGATAGCTTATACTCAACAGCTTTGCTAAGCTATATCCGGAGTCCACTTGCTCTCCCACTCCCGGCCGCCCAATTGGAACGAGATAATATAAAAAACAGGGAGGGCGACACGCAGTATATGGACTGGAATTGACGGTAGCGAGCCGAGCTGCTGACGAATAACTCTGTGAATGGCCTTCGTTTGCTTTCTGGTGATAGAATCAACCAAGTCCGGGACCTGGTTGTTTAATCAGATTGCGCCATCGCACTCCGCATTTCTCGTGCGTGCCCCAGACTGCCTGCACGGTGGAGCCGCTGTTCCGTTACCGAAATGGAGAATACAGTTTCTCCAGTCAACGAGCGAGAGGAAGATTTTCGCTGTAGTTTCCCTATAACTAGAGATACTGGAAAATCGCGGGAATAGTTGACTGTTTGCTAGGCTCCAACGTGATCTATGAAACAGAATGTTTTGTATCAACATTGGCTATCGTTTATTTGTCGCATCTTTTCCCTCTACAACAGGCCCAGTTAGAACTGCGCAGCTTGGACACACAGCGTGTGTGATTTGTCCCAAAACTGTTCACACATGTCACGATTAATGTAATACAGTTTATTGGATACTATTTTAAACATTTTCGCGATTTTCCAGTGTCTCTACCTATAACTTTCACGTAGAACGAATAAGCGTGAAAGCACTAAAATTGGGTGTTGGAAGAGAGAGTTGGGTGGGACTTTTGCATTAAAATGTCACCTAAATATATATATACACATATATATATATATATATATATATATATATATATATAACCAGTTGTGTATATAACTTTCCTACGCTATATTACACAGCACATAGTTTAATGTCACTAGGTCGCACACGAAAAAAAAAAAAAATCAAGTCACCATTGAAATATTTTAACGTACAAAATTATCATTTAGAACGTAATTTTTTTTCTGTTATATTTTACAGTTACAGATAACGTACCACCTCATCTATCCGAAGCTACTTCAGATGGGTACAGGCTTGTGAATTCAAGCATGTTACCGAACAACGTGAAATTTGTACATTCTAGACATTACTGATTGTTTTAGTAATTTATCGGCTGCTACTAATTAAAAAAAAAAAAATACTCCGACATTACTAGTTTGGGAGGGCGAAATATTTAAAATTAACAATTTTTTGTGTATTCCTAATATACATATATATGTATGTATACTGTTCATTTATTCATAACATATTCACTATACGCTCTCATGTTTCCCAGCAGAAAACACCTTCAATGCACCGGGTTAGATTTCAGCATATGGGAGTCATGTCGGACGAAGCTTTTGGTCAGCGGGTTTTCTCAGGCATTGTGTCGCTATCTGACAAAAACTATTTTCTACAATGATAAGTGGAACATTTTGTTACAGAAATAAAACTTTGGAGAAAAATAATATCAGTACGTCTTTGAAGTAATTTTTTGGATTTAAATATTGGCTGGAATTTTACATGGTATGCAAAAATCTCCCTAAAAGATCCTATGGCAACGTGTGCCACACCGAGATGAAAAAGTCCGTTTTGGCGCGTGTAGGTTCCACAGGTACTGGGCTAAATCGGTACAGCCAGTGATTTTTTGTGAAAGAAATATGCATCACTTTATTTCAATGGCATACCTGCACATCTGCAACTATACTTCATGGTTATAGGCAGAATATATTTGAGCAGAGATGTGGCTTATTTGACTGTACCAATGATAACAATGTTACTGCGACACTACACGTATGTTATTAGCTGGTAGAACTACAAGACATTGTCAGTTATAAACATACAATCACTGAACAACAAGCTGAGCTACACGTGTCCACGTAAGACATTGAAGCAGGCTGGTGCAGAATTATTGTCACCAAAAATCACTGACTCTACACAACAAATACAATTTAACAGGTAACTAAATTTCAATCGCTGCTCGCGCTTCGAGAGAGTGGGTGCGATGTATTGGTCAGCGCTCAACTTCGATGTCTTTAGAGCTCGTTTAGGGATGACATGTGAGTATGGAGCAGCGCCGGAATGAAAGGTCGGGGGAAACGAGAGATCTCCGAGTTGTCGACCAGCAGCATCGTCCGGCACGATTCCCCCATGCGAAAATCCGGGGACCGACCCCGTCGGGAAATGAACCCGGATCACCTAGGTGAGAGGTCCAACTAATCAGCCACCGTCGTCCTTCTGTAGGTAGTTATCCAGGTTCTGGTATTATGTTTAGGTAATACATTAAAATTTTTAACGTACTTAAACTCCTTACCAATATCTGGTGAATACGGAACTGCTACAAAAGTGATATTTAGAGATGATAGTTTATCGCGGGAAAAATTTACTGTTTGAGGGATTTCAACACACACACAGCTAATTAGATTATTACTGGCTTTCTATTGTACGTGGAGATGTTGCCCTATTGCACTTAGCCAAGAAGAATCCAGCTATTGTAATATTTGATGCCTGTTGCTGGTCTGCAGACAGCTACGTTGTGCCAGACGTACATGATCCAATCCACGGTCGTAGAACAAGTTTGGACACTCGCCTACCTAACAATGTATTTTGCTTGACTCCCTTGTTGTTTGGCTGTAGTTCGTCAAGTTACCGAGAATGTAGTACTTTTTGGTGCTGTTTTCCGGGCGGTCGGATTCAAACTCCGTCAACTTATTCCCATTGTTAAATTTATAAAGTAAATAAAGATTGCTGGAGCATGTTCTTAAATTTGTAAGCGAAGAAAGTATTTCATAAATTGATAAAAAATACGTTTTGGTAAATTGTTAATCTTAGCGGAAAGGAAGTGGGCGGAGTTTAGTCCGACCGCCCTAACATCAGCGCCAATAAAACACAATATTCTCGGTAACTTGGTGAACTACAGCCAAACAACAAGGGGGTCAAATATCCAGGCGAGTGTCCAGACCTGTTCTTCTACGGCCATGATCCAATCATATATATTGCAAGTAACTACAGTGTTTTCAAAGGTATGTTGACCCAAAACATGTTCGCGCTATACCATCATCTCTAGTGATATTATTTTATAGCCTGCTATATTGACAATATACAAAATGGTATTTGATTACGTGACTTGTCACGTATCATTTATATAACTATAATTTTCGTTGGATACTTACTTTGATCACAGCCGTTACGTTCTTATGTGGTGCATAGTTATAGCCACAGATTATATATTTTACATTTAAACCGTCTAAAACAAGAACTTTTATTTATTTGTAATTTTTTGTCCATCTTGGGGAGCCTCTCAATTAACTACCTCTGTTTGGACGTTAGTGAAATCTCAGTTATAAAAAGTAAATTCGGATAGTACATTTTCTAAGTAACCCATTTGACTATTGCCGGTAACACACTGCTCAATTAATAAAAAGGTCACCGAAAAATAATTAATTTAAAACGTGACTGTAAAATATAACTAAAATAACATTAGTTTCGCTTACAAGCAATTTTCTTAGCTACAAAATCCTAACTTTGTTTTAAGTTATACGAAATTACGGTACTTTAACCATATTGTAAGGACTTTATTATATTAGCGTTGGACTATTCTCAGAAATTGTATTTTGCAAAGGTGCCGTGGTCACAAAATAATGCTATTTATTAATTTCTAAATAATGAAACACGTATACTGCCAAACGAAAAACATTGCATATTTATACACCTATTATATTTTCAACTGTGGGGAGGTTCAGTGCTTCGGCGCACAGTATAATGGCTTCGTACGAGAATTGATTGAAACAATATTTTCTCTCTACATACATTGCAATAATTACGTTTAAAGCAAGTAACTCAATGAAACAGCACAGTAACACAGAGTAGGGCCAACTTGGAAAAACGTGGTACAGGAAGAGACAGAGAACGATAATAATTGTATCATCTAGGTTCGTTGTCAGATTGGGATATATTTAACAATTGCTTTTATATATAAGTTTCACAGTCGTACATGTATTACGGTATAAGCCACACAGGGTCCTCAAGGGCCGAACACGCTCAGGCGTAACGCCCGTGCTGCTTCCTGACTATGTCCAGGAAAGTTAGAGAGAGGGCTTAGTTCGAAAAATTCCGATCACCTAGTCGGTAACCGAGTAGTTCAAATTTGATCGACGAAACCTGACATCATTAACTGCCGCGAAAAAACTATAAAACTCAAAACTAGACGATGTAATTCAGTACCATTTTGGTACACACTAACACTAAAATTTGCAGTGATAGAACAACTTTTAAGTCCACTTTGATCACGGCACACCGCCAACCTTAAGCGTTTTTGTGTTCAACCGTAATAACTGTGGCAATAAAAAGTACAATACCGTGGAATATCACAGCAGCAAAATTAATATATCGATATATCTATGAGTGTAAGAAGAACAACATGCTTATTGGTTTTGTTCACACGTTCGTACAAAGTGACGAAAAATACACACGATCCTCGAGTTACTTAATAATTTATATGACAAATAACATAATGGAAATATTTCGAAGTGTATCCTAAGGTGCTCCATTCAAGTAAAACAGTCCCGATTGAAAATAAATTGTTACGTTAAAAGTAAAAAAAAAAAACAATAAAAAAGTTACATATATCTGCATAATGTTAGCATTTGACGGAACACATATTCATTATTTTTAATTTTTTAATCAATTTATTCAAACACTAGACTTCAGTGTGGCACTTTGAGGTAAGAAGGTACAGCGGTCGAGACTAGGTACTGTCTAATAGTTTCTGTTTAGTAATTTGGAGTGATGTGTTAGGTTCAGCCAAACCAATATATAGCTGTACCAAGAAATATTACAGCCTGGGAAATAAAATAAGCAAAACAAAGTAACTTGGTTTCAGCAACAATACTATTTCAGTAGCATTAAGGTGGCTGCCTGGGTAGATGTATTTTGCGCGTTCGAGCTCTAGAAGATTGGAAATGGTAAGGACGAGACAGTACGCGCATCACGCCTCATCCTAGCCTCTAGGCACAGACTAAATAGTAATACAGACGCGAAATGACGAAGCGGCTCATTTGATACGGGCGAACTTCGCCGCTTATTGGCTGGCCAAGTTTGTCAATACAAGTCCCATGTATGTTTGGTTTCTGCATGTTACGACATGTTTTCTACTGGTTTAGCTGCCGGGTAGCAGCACAGCTGCCTTACGCTGATTGGCAGTAGGTGTTTCCGCCATGTTGCTGGCAAGGGAAGCCATTTTGTTGGCGTGTGTGACTGAGTTCGCCCTTCTACTGGTTATTTCACTTCTGTACACCTAAATATTCTGTGCTCTAGGCGCAAGTCACTGAACTATAAGCGTGCAGCCTTCTCGCCGACAACTCGTCTTTACGAGACATTCAGAGGTGAACCTATCATTTCATAACGTGATATTAAAGAATAAGGTGTATTGCACACGTCTATACTTTTCAAAATATTCTGTGTCAGTATTTTGAAACCTAAAAACGACTACAAAAATACAAATTTTTTTCCACTTTTTGTAGCGTGAAATACTTTAGTAGAAAATTATGGAGGACTTGAAATGGGTAACACGCGTATAACTTTCTTTGAATGCTATTTCATACATGACATCCACAAGCTTAGGAATATTTGAATAACTTTGGAACGGCCGAAGCTCTGCAGGTCTGAACAGACGGTCACCCTAAGGAAACCAATTATTTGGTTGCGACAAGCAGGTATTGTTTGACTGTAGTAAATGTTTGTTTCTCTCAGTAAACGAGTCTGACCCAGTAACTGAGCAGTTAGGCCAGGCCGAGGAATACACAAAGAAAGAACGCTAAAACTTTCACACGTGGAGTGCCACGGCATCGCAGTGCAACAACTGTCCCAAGAGAGCGAGGTTCTATTTGCATCTTACGCTAGTTGGCTAGCGCTCCTAGGGGAAATCAAGATAGGCTGCAGCTCAACAAGGAAGTCCATTCATGGCGAATATGAAATATTAAGTGACGAGTAAGAAAATATTAAGAAGTGAGAAAGTGCTACCCACTCGTACGTAGGCAGTGGAACTACCGTTTCAACTTCTCGTGTCTGTCGTGATTAGAAACATGGAGATTTCACGCATTCGTCTGTGAAGTTTCATATCGTCTGGACAAAAAGTGTATTTTTCAATTCTGTCTCTGTTTACTAAACGATACATTAAGGGTGTTGCCTAATGCCTAACCCCATAGCTTTGGCGCGAGCTATGATACTAATGTACAGTAGAAAGTTAAATTGTATTCAGTGTGGCTTAGTACCTATCTATCTAACACGTATGCAACCATTGACTACTTTGTTCATCTTGGTTACACCCACATTGCTATAGAATAGTTTAAGGGGTTTTTAAAATACCCGGAACACTGTGAACAAATTAGTATTTTCAGTGTCAAAAAATACTCAAAGTCATACTGTCGTAAATTTGTTCTTATATTTTTATTCCTGTATCAATATTCTCCTCTTCAAAATAAAAAAAAATGTTTTCGTTCGCAAGCGATAAAATTAAAAATGACAGAGCATATATATATATATATATATATATATATATATATATTAATATGTAAAGCCTTATCCTCTTCAAGCTAAGGCTCTCAGGTACTGACCTAACGGAAATCCTGCAGGAAAACATGAACTCCTATGTGCCACATAAATAAAACTAGAAACTCACAGGCGAGTAGTCAGTGAACACTAGCGCCCATATTGAGACTCGTACTACAGACCATAATGTTCTGAGATCACGTGAAGAATGGCAGCGTCACACATTTATTTCATTGCAGTTTTCTACGCTAACACTCCGCCGTTCGATTCAAAGCAGAACACATTTGGCATTTTTAAATAAACAATAAAACGCATATAAAAAATCCTTAAATGAATCAATCATTTGAAAAACACCACATCACATTTTTCTCTACATGGGTTTATATAAATTTACTTTTCAAGACACGAAACTCAACTTTCAAGGTAGAAGTAACATGTACGAATTTTTTTTTTAATTGCAGTACCTTATTTAGAAGGTTTATCAAAATATACATTTTCAGTAGTACATTATTTAACAGCTCTTTCTAGAAAGTGACATGTGGGGTTTCTCAAATGACTAATTCAAATGTCGCTAGGAGGGAGGAAATCGCAGAACGGTATGCACTGCAATACTAGCCTTCTGTTATGTTACAATCCAATAGACTATTAGCAAACGACAGCGTTCACACAATACCTGTGAGGTCTAGCTGATATATCTTTAAAACCCACAACATTTCCGGCCTTCTAATAGTACACAAAACTTTGTGAAGGTTATTTGTTTCGTGATAAAATATTATGTTGATATTAAAATGTATATGGTCTATGTTTCTTTTCAGTACAAAGAACAAAATTTATATAATATTAAAATGTGCTGTTTATTTGAAATATTCACTCGTGTTGTTCGTGGCGATCAGAACAAAGAATTACGGCCATACAGTAACGTCTGTGGTGTATATTCGCCCGGAACTACGCAGTGTTTCCCCTCTAAGTTTTATTTATTTCCCCTCTACACATTTTCTAATGTAATTCGTGTACTCAAATATCCCGAATTACCCGTCATGAACAACAGACTAGTATTTTCTAAGCCCTTGTAAATGTTATTTTTGCTTCTAGCCAATTTGTATCTGTCGACCACTTGTTAATATAAACATATTGGTATAAACACGCAGTTTATAGCCAACTGTACCTAAATTTTAACGTCTGTGGGCAAAATAAAATATATATACTTTTTGATTAATGTTCTTAACTAAGCAACCTACTAATGTCCTCGTTTCACCGTCAACAGATTATACCTACAATGATATCCAACAGAAGACAACGCTAAGGTGCTCATACTTGGTTGACATAATGTAAACTTAAATTTTAAAATCACATATTAAGCTAAAAACCTAACCCTAAAAGTGCCGTTTTAGCTGCCTTGGTCACAGAGGTTTCATTTAGAAATGAATAGGCTTGCACAGTAACACTGGTGAATTATTTGACAAATATGGATTTTTGTTACTTAGCATTTAAAACCACACTGTATGTATCTCTGAAATCCCCTTAAATGACGTTAATTCTTTACATGCTACAGGAAATAAAAACTGCTTTACAAAACAAATAATCTTGTACAGTAAGAGTTACAGTTCTTTGAAAATATTAGACTGAAATATTGAGAGGCAACAGAATAATAAAGTGGTGTACACACGTTATTTCATTACTAAAAAAGTTGCATGGCGGATATAACTATTCAATATAACAATTTCGGCAAACGCTTGACAGTTAGGTACAAATTGCTGGTGGGGGTGACATGTAACTAATGTATGGAACAGCGACAGAATTCAAGAAGGGCGGGGAAGAGAGAGAGAGAGAGAGAGAAAGACAGAGAGAGAGAATGAGTGAGCGTGTGTGTGTGGTAGATAAAAAAAACGCTGGAAACTCCAATACAATCTACGCGTTTTTTAACTTTATACGAGAAAACTACAAAACAATCCTCCAAGATATGTGCCAACTTTATAAGCAAACATTTACCCAGAATAATGCATCTGCTAAGCGTAATCTCTTGCGCCGGATTTATATTTACGATTTAGTCAGAGATTGGATTTCAGAAATGTTACTCGAGAGTAATGTTTGCTAAGAAACCTGACAAAAACTATTGTCTAAGATATTTTTTTGTTGACAAATTGGTTCTCAGAAACCTACAATTTTAGACTGAAGCTTTTAGAGCTGAATTAGGTACTGTGCCCTCTTAAACATTGATGATCTGTCAATGTAAGTAAATGCCGTCATTTTGACCATGTCCGATATATATATATATATATATATATATATATATATATATATATATATATGTGTGTGTGTGTGTGTGTGTGTGTGTGTGTGTGTGTGTGTTAGTCACTAAATAACTCGGACGGTGCAGAAATAATGGACAGAAAAATTTTCTAGAAACTGTCCAACAAGAGTAAAGTGTATACTGCAGGATAATCAACTATTACGTATCCCAGTCAGTTATCTATCGGCAGTAGAAACATCTTTGGCTAGGAAGTATTATTAAAAAATTCCAAATTTCAACTGGTTGCACTTCACAAATTGTGAGGACGTTTCATATCGACGTTCAACGCAAACACTATTTCCACCAGACTGCAGCACATCAATACACACGGCCTCCTTTGATTGGGTCTTCAGTATATGTCCTTAGAACGCTTGCACATAACGACAGACCGAGAACTCATCGCCTACGTCTATCGGAAAGGAGGGAATTCTTCTTTTCAATCAGTGGCGAAGTACAGTGTAGGCTGTGCCAACCTACACACGGAACTTCAATCAATAGATTCAAGTTGAAGAAATACAGCCGTCATACCGCACCAGTTTTTTTTTTTAAGAACATGTTAGGTCTAGCTGAACAGTACTAGTTGGCTAGGGGACGTATGTACATCGCTCCGATATCGTAAAATTAGCAATGAAAGATAAGAAATACGCTAACCAGAAAACTGTGCAGTTCAATGATAATGTGCAAAAGGAGCTCTCATGATACGTTTTAGGGGAAGGTTACCCAAGACGGGAACTTTTAATACCCCCAAACACTACCAAACAGGCGAGTCTAAAATCTATTTAATTTTTTTTGTACAAAATAATTAAATATTACACTTATCTTATACTCATTACATCAAAACAAAACTTCTATGCTCTTACAATTTAAATTAACTTATTAAGTTAAGTGGTCCATCTTGGGTAACCTTCCCGTATTTGGCATCAGTATAATGTAGGCCCCTACATAGATTAGTACCACATATTATTACTGCAGATGAATGTATATCTCGAAAATTTGTTGTGCCAACATGCCCTTAAAAACACTGTAGTTTCTTCTGACATGTATGATTGGGTGATTTACGTCTGACACAACGTAGCTGTATGCAGACCAATAATAGGCATCAAATATTACAATAACAGGATTCTTATTGGCTCAGTCAAATAGGGCAACAGTTCCGCGTACAAGTGAAAGCCCTAGTGATCTTTACATAAGCCGAACGTGCGTTGAAACACAGCAAACAGTCAAGTTATCCCACGATAAACCATCATCTCTAATTACGACATCCTTGTTGAAAAAAAAACAAACATACGAAGCGTAATGGCGCAGAGATGACGTTTTGAAAACGCATTCGGGAGGTCTCGGATTCGATTCCTTACTAACCCCATCCTGATTTATGTTTTCTGTAGTTTTATCAAATCGCTCTAGGATGATTCCTTACCGAAGGCCATGGCTGATTCCTCTCCCAGTTCATGCCATGTAATTTTTTTCCGTAGTCCTATTAGGGTGCTTTGGAAGGAAAACGAACTTCCGTTCAGAACAAATAACTATGATCTTTGAAAGAACTGTGCAATGGGAGTGCAGGGCTGGATTCAGTTGCTTGGACATACTCCATTGCGAAATAAATCACTGTCAAAAGACACCTAAAAATAAGATAAAAAAACATAACTAAGCAGAGTATGCTTTAGTCAACAAGACATACACAACATAAAATTAAAAAAAACAGAATCGGGTCAAATAAAATGAAATAACAAACATAAAAAAGAAACCTAAGTTAACATGCAACACAACGATGAGAAGAAACAAAGACACAGTAGATATCAGACACCAAACAGAAATACAACAATCGACACAACGATGAGACGAAACGAAACACAAAGATATCAGGCACAAACAGAAAAAAAAAACAACAAACGACACAAACAATGAGACGAAACGAAACACAGTAGTTGTTCAGACAGTCAGTATTAACGACGTTTCGGGTAATGGAATCTGTTCCCGTCATCAGGAAGACACACAGTGTTCAGGAACAGGATTGCTATTGTTTAATTTTCGCAAATCGACTTCAAGAAACCTACATTTATCAATTAGTGCTTTTAGCGCTGAATTATGTACCACGCCCTTTTAACTGTACTGATGTTTGGTCGACGGAACTTGTTAATGTGTTTACCTTATTAAACATTACATAAAAATACGCACCAAAATGATCATACCTACAGATTTGCTACCATTATTTAACGCCAGTTTCGCTTGGTGTTTAAAAGAATACAGTGAGTGAGTGACAGAAGTTGGTCAACGCTTAACATCTACGTCTTAAGCGCTGGTGAGGAGTGACATGATGCAAGGAGACATGATGCAAGGAGCTACGCCAGAATGACGGTGCGGGAAAAATTGGAGATCCTCGAGAAAACCCACCGACCAACGGCATCGTCCGGCATGATTCCCGCAAGAGAAAATCCCGGGACCGACCCCGCCGGGAATCGAACCCGGATAGGCTTGGTGGGAGGCGAATGGTAAAAGGATTAAGCTTCCATGACATATGTCGAATGTTTAGGTTAAGTTTTTAAGTTATCAGCAGAGATAATGATTTATCGTGGAAAAAATTGACTGTTTTATGGGTTTCAATGTACGTTCAGCTTATGGAAAGACGACTGGCTTTCGCTTGTGCGTAGAGTTGTTGCCCTATTTGACTGAGCCAATAAGAATCCCGCTATTGTAATATTTGATGCATATTATTGGTCTGCTGGCAGCTACGTTGTGTCAGACGTATATCAACTAATAATACATGTAGTACGAAACCACAGTGTTTTCAAGGGCATGATGTTACAAAAAATGTTTGCGATATACTATCATTAGAGATAATGGTTAGAGACAATGGGAAATCGCGAAAATGTTTAAAATAGTCTCCAATAAACTGTATTATGTTAACCGTGACACGTGTGAACAGTTATGGGACAAATCACTCACGCTGTGTCCAAGCTGTGCAGTTCTAACTGGGTCTGTTATAGAGAGAACAAATGCTACACATGAACGATTGCCAATGTTGATTCGAAACATTCAGTGTTGTATACATCACGTTGGAGCCTAGCAAACAGTCAATTATTCCCGAGTACTTTTCCTCATTGTACGGTTTGCAAATGTACGACCAACCTTCTAATAAAGCGATGCAGTCAAGCGAGATAAGCATGACGCTCGACAACATGTTGATGTATCTGCCCTGGATTCTTCTTCTCGCTTGGCCATAAAACATTTCATCTCCCAGCTGCAGTGTTGCTGCTTGCTCGCGCACGGGATATGACTCTTTTTACGTTCTGCGAGTTTTTTTAATGCGAGGAAATAAAACTGAAAACCGCCAACAGCAATTACCGCTCGTCCAATTCCTCCTCGTTTCATAACTTCTCCCGACGATTTCCTTTCATAACTTCCCTCCGATTCCGTCTTCGGACTCCTGAAGCCTCTCTCTTGCCTTGGGTTCAATTAGGTCGAGTCTCGAGCCAGCGCTGACAAGATGACAAGCGGTAAATATTATTATTCAATGAAAGGATGTCTGAACCGGATAAAACGCTGTAAAAGAGACGTAGCGATGACATCGCTGCTTGGGAGCATAATATTAGATCAGCTCCCGGCAAATGTAATGTCGCCTTTTTTTTCTGAAAGAAATACTTCAAAATTTTATTCCGGGGTTGACAAATTTTACGAAAGAAGCGCTGGACACAGATCAGTTGATGAAACGAGTATTATTTTTTTGAATTTATTTCTGGAAAATTTTCGAACCGTATATTACATTATCGCTCGTTAAAAAAAAGTCTCCGGCTTCTCACGTGCGGTAACTCTGAAGTATTAGTCACCGTAGTCGCTGTCCTCAGTTTCGGGAGGCGGACGCTGACGCGAGAGTGCAATTTTGACCTACCAGCATTACAGAAAAGTTCACGAGCTTTAAGTCGAGCACAAGGTTCTGAATCTACATGATCATTAGGTACAAAGGCCTTAACTTTCCATTGTACAATCAAGTAGCAAGATATAAAATGGTGATGAACTTAGCTAGAGAAAAGGAAAACTTTAAAAAATCTATCCGTTTGATATGTCTATACAGTACTAACAAAAAAAAGATTTACTGGATTTTCCAGAGTTCATTAGACAAGCGCGAGTGAATATTATATGTTAGTATTTCTGTTTCGTATTTATTACGTTTTTCTGTTCTGTTAGTTGGGACGATACAAGTAGTATTGCTGTAAGTTAGTCGCCGTCCTTGTGTGGCGATTTACTTCGTTTAAGATCATAAATGTTACAGCCATGTTCACTTTATCTAATATGCGACTCTTCCTTAGTAACATAACATTACCTGGCAGTTAAAGGGGTGAAAATACAGCAAATATATTTTTAATTATGATAGAACTTAATGGCAAATCAAGTTTTAAAAAAATGTATCGTAAATGTTTATACAATTTGAATAAAATAGCGAATGCAATTGAAAAAATCTGAATAGTTAACACATGCTTTATTGGTTACGATTGTTTTTAATTTTTGTTTCGTATATTATGTACGGTATTAATGCAGTCGCATTCCTATTTATTAAGATCCTTACACAGCTGGGACATGAACAATGTTGCAGCGTATTAGGAGAAAGTTTTTTTTTAAAGAGATACAATACTACTAAACTTGCGTTTGATACCTTTATCTAAGAACAGAAAACGTATTTAAAACTATGATCCTGTATTTCTGTTTTCCAGACGTGAATAGAAACTTGATTTCGGGGCACCTCAAAAGAGATAAAAAAGGCTTTTTCAAACTGTTGTCACGTAAAGAATATAAACCAGATTCGTACAACAGAAATAGAGAAGCATGCGTGCTAGTCTTTACTACGCACTTGCCGTAAATAGAAAAGTAGTGTCACCACTTAAGAGTCCCACATGGAGAAAGCCAACGACACTGCACGCTGTTTTCGCGCTCCGCGCATAAAGGCGAGAGGGTTGTTGAAGCACGAGGCAGTCTAGCTCTTATTGTCCGCCTGCTTCCGTAGCTCAGACTCGGCATCTAGCGCCTGCTGTATAGGACTCTTAAGGGCTTGTTCCCGAGTTTTTTCAGACTGGTGCCAATAACTCAAATATTTTTTAATCAAAAGTTTCGAAAAAAATTTGAGTCAATGTGCAATCACACGATGCACAATACTGTGGACGCGTTTTTTTTTTTTTAAATAACGTATCATTCGCCAGCAAAAACTAATTTCCTTCATTTTTGCTTATTTTCACGACGGAAAACGTTGTAATTTGGATAATGAAATATTAATAACCGTTAAGTATAATTATACAAAAAAAATTCAGCTAC